>JAHDVE020009799.1:0-100363 GCA_022606495.2 Halesus radiatus | reverse complement strand
TGTATTGTTCTTGTGTTGTTGTGAAACCGCGTCTCCTGCGAACTTTTTTCCGAAACATTACACAAAAACATTTTTTTTATACACATTCCGTCTCTTGCTAAAAGGTTTTGTTTTGGTTAAAAACAAAACATTTTGCGTAGACGACAAGATGACTTCAAGAATAATCTTTCGAATATACCACATATTTTTATATGGTGGAATAAATTATCAATGTTTGAATATAAAAATAAAAAATGAATGTTAAATTAGTAAGAAATATTTAGTGTAAACCACTGTAATGTAGTCAATGAATGTGTTCATTGCTTTAATACGCACTAAATTAGTTTAATTACAATGAGGAACAATTATTTCAGTCGCAGGAGAAGCAAAATCCCAGCATTTTAAATCATTTACAGTTTGAATGTTTTTGTATGAATTGTCTTTTTTTTTTTAATTTACGTACAAAACTCAAACTAAGAACCTAAAAACTTATTTAATGCCTAATTAATATATTGTATTATGTATAAAATAGATTTTAGTTTGGGTTTTCTTTCAATAATAATAAAAACTAACAAGAAAAAGACAAACTAAGAACCTAAAAACTTATTTAATGCCTAATTAATATATTGTATTATGTATAAAATAGATTTTAGTTTGGGTTTTCTTTCAATAATAATAAAAACTAACAAGAAAAAGACAAACTAAGAACCTAAAAACTTATTTAATGCCTAATTAATATATTGTATTATGTATAAAATAGATTTTAGTTTGGGTTTTCTTTCAATAATAATAAAAACTAAGAAGAAAAAGACAAACTAAGAACCTAAAAACTTATTTAATGCCTAATTAATATATTGTATTATGTATAAAATAGATTTTAGTTTGGGTTTTCTTTCAATAATAATAAAAACTAACAAGAAAAAGACAAACTAAGAACCTAAAAACTTATTTAATGCCTAATTAATATATTGTATTATGTATAAAATAGATTTTAGTTTGGGTTTTCTTTCAATAATAATAAAAACTAACAAGAAAAAGACAAACTAAGAACCTAAAAACTTATTTAATGCCTAATTAATATATTGTATTATGTATAAAATAGATTTTAGTTTGGGTTTTCTTTCAATAATAATAAAAACTAGCAAGAAAAAGACAAACTAAGAACCTAAAAACTTATTTAATGCCTAATTAATATATTGTATTATGTATAAAATAGATTTTAGTTTGGGTTTTCTTTCAATAATAATAAAAACTAACAAGAAAAAGACAAACTAAGAACCTAAAAACTTATTTAATGCCTAATTAATATATTGTAATATGTATAAAATAGATTTTAGTTTGGGTTTTCTTTCAATAATAATAAAAACTAACAAGAAAAAGACAAACTAAGAACCTAAAAACTTATTTAATGCCTAATTAATATATTGTATTATGTATAAAATAGATTTTAGTTTGGGTTTTTTCAATAATAATAAAAACTAACAAGAAAAAGACAAACTAAGAACCTAAAACTTATTTAATGCCTAATTAATATATTGTATTATGTATAAAATAGATTTTAGTTTGGGTTTTCTTTCAATAATAATAAAAACTAACAAGAAAAAGACAAACTAAGAACCTAAAAACTTATTTAATGCCTAATTAATATATTGTATTATGTATAAAATAGATTTTAGTTTGGGTTTTCTTTCAATAATAATAAAAACTAACAAGAAAAAGACAAACTAAGAACCTAAAAACTTATTTAATGCCTAATTAATATATTGTATTATGTATAAAATAGATTTTAGTTTGGGTTTTCTTTCAATAATAATAAAAACTAAGAAGAAAAAGACAAACTAAGAACCTAAAAACTTATTTAATGCCTAATTAATATATTGTATTATGTATAAAATAGATTTTAGTTTGGGTTTTCTTTCAATAATAATAAAAACTAACAAGAAAAAGACAAACTAAGAACCTAAAAACTTATTTAATGCCTAATTAATATATTGTATTATGTATAAAATAGATTTTAGTTTGGGTTTTATTTCAATAATAATAAAAACTAACAAGAAAAAGACGTGCCTGTATGCATGTTTACCACACCACACGATGTGTACTTTAAAAGAGAGCTGTAATGCTGTTAGAAATAGCACACAAAATAAGAGAATATGTAACAGTTAAATACATTATTATTATTACTGATACATAAGCACACTTCTTGTAAAAATATATTATAATTTCGTTCAGTACACATAACCTAAAAACCTGTATGATTTATGACAAAGTACCATCGGGCGGAACGCATAAATTGATCCACACCGTGCGACAATTTAAAAAAATGAATCAAACCTTTCCCCCCTTTCCTCTCTTCACGCGCGAGGGGAATGTTTTCCATCGTTGTCGGTAGACAAAAACATTCTGTACGCACACAGAAATGTGTACGGTAACGCCCCTTTGATTTAAAAAAATAATCGCAGGACACGCGGCTAAAATTTATTACTCTCCATTGCCTTTCTAATCAGTTCTACGAACTTTACTACCTCGTATTTATGTCAATATAGGACTTATTCACCGCACCTTAATTTAGCCTTTTTTATCAAAATTGTTTGTGTAACAGTTAAACATTGACACTCCATTTATAGCAGCGTTCTAATATTTCATCATTCGGGCAGTAAATAAATCACTAACTTGAATGTATTATCGCTGGGGGAGCGGTTAGTTAATATTATCTACAGATAAATACCTGTTATTAATGCTACCTGATATGTACCCGGCCTCGCAAGTTTTTTTTTTTTTTTTAAATTAAAGTTATGAAGTTGAGAATTCTTACTTTTCGTTTGGGTGCCATAATTTATTTGACAGCGAAAATAATGCCTTGTGACAACGATCGATGATTTTGTGAATTTGGGAAGTACGTTTACGAGAGACGGAAAGACTGATAGGGATATTGAAAGAAGGGTGAATGCAGGAAACTCCATTAACGGAAGACTGAACGCGATTGGCGCAAACAAAAAGTTGTCCAAAAAAGAGAAGCTAGCAGTCTACAATGGAGTGCTGATACCAACCCTGTTGTATGGCAGTGAGGCATGGAACTGGAAGAGGAAGGATGAATGTAAACTGAATGCTGTAGAAATGAAATCTCTGAGACGAATGCGTGGTAAAACCATGTATGATCCTGTGAAAAATGTTGTGATTCGTAAAGAATGCAAGGCTGATGAAAGCGTAATGAGCAAGATTAAGAAAGAGACACTTAGATGGTTTGGGCATGTGGAGCGAATGAACGAAGAAAGTAGTGTAAGAAGAATATATGGCGCGAATTTGAATGGAAGAAGAAGCCGGGGACGCCCGAGGAAGACATGGCACGATCAAGTTAGTCAAATACTTGAGTCGGGCCATGTCAGAAGTCGGAATAACAGAAGAGAATGTATGAGACATTGTATGAATGTGAATGAACCGAGAAGTGTATGCCAAGATTGAGTTGTTACCCCTGCGGAGAAACGGCGTGATGGTTAGTTAATTAGTTTTAGTCAATAAACATTTTTTTTTATGCGATAACATACAAGAGCCCTAACTGCTAACTGCTAACTGCTCCCAGCCAGTGTTGCCATTTTGACGGATTTCCCGTCATTTCTAGCGGATTAGAATGCCTCCGAAACGGGAGATTTTTCATCTAACGGAATTTCAAAGATGACGGATTTTGTGGCGGAATCGAATAAAATTATTTATTGAAGAAAAGGGACAGTTCAATTCGGCAGATTGGTGAGAAAAATCAAAACACCGCCCGTCGTCGATAGCTGTTGTGCCTTTTGTTCGTGGCTTTAGCAGTGGCGGATACAGAAAAAACAAAGGGGGGGGGGGGGCGCTAAAGAAATCTTGAACTACCTTTACTTTTATGGTAATAAAAACATAATCAAGTCACTGCAAAGTTTAAGAAAGTTTTATTTAAGAAAAAGTTATATAAGATTTTATATAAGATAAGACGCTGAGAAAAAGGAAGGTGGGGAAATACCTGGCTACTCAGATCTGGTTACCAACTACGGCTAATTCCATTTCAAGCAACGTTTCGATACTGAATGATAGTCCTTCACCAGGGCGATACTGACAGTATCAACTATTGAACCACGGAACGCGCCACTACATTTTATTTTTAATGAATAAATTGTGAAACTGCGCACGCCGTGATTTGTACCCGCGATCTCCAGATTCGTAGCTGAAGACCGTAACCACTCAACCACGGAGTCCGTGTCAAATATATATAAATATATAAATTTACATACTTAAAGCACCTATAACGTATGTTCATACAATATCTTAGTAATGGATGAGAATGCTTCTTAACCCGTTGCTTCTAGCTGTTCCGTATCGGGAACTAAATGACGGTCCTCATAATCCCGTTCCATCTTCCTTTCTCTTAAGGACAGACACGTGTTTTAGAAAGACCGAAAGTTTCATGCCCCGACCACACAATCGCCAACGTTCCAACCTGAATTCGGTTCGGAGTTGGGACGTTGGGCGATCGTATAGTACTATAAATACACGATCGGCCAACGTTCCAAATACCAACTCCAAACTAGTGATGCCATTTTGTCTAAAATCTATCGATCTACCGATATTCGTGGAAAGTCTACAGAAATTTATAATATTATTGACACAATTTAAGTACTCATAATACCGATAATAAATATAATGGATAGCTGTTGCGCCTGTTTTAGCTCCGTATTTTATTTTTACGAACAGCCTGAGTCAAATTGCAGCGCAAAAAATATAACAACTAGCCCCGATTATACATCGGATTATGTGCATTGAGATGATTTTTCATGAAAAACGGCGCTATACAAATTATCCAATTACTATATTAACATGCGTAATGTATATTTGGGGGTTAGTTGCTATTTTAGTATTTTTTCGTCAATACATACATAGTTCAGTCATGTTTTATCTTCGCGCAGCACGTCCGCCGGGATCGCCTGCCGAACTCGTACTGAACGGTCAATGTGTGGAGGCCGGTTTGTGCGAGTTCGACCAGCTATAATGAAGGTTGGGCCAACTAGTTCACCACCGGGGCGATCTCGGCTGAACGCGGAACTCGAGCCAACGTTGGCCCAACCCATACGAACTATCGCTCTACACAATCTCCCGAACGTTCGAGTTGGGAAATTGTGTAGATCGTGTGGTCGTGGCATTAACTAATGAGAATAATAATAAACAGGAAGAAAGTGTATGGAGAGAAGATGTGGAGAAGACTAGAGAAATTATCAAATCAATAATTATATACTCACGAATCTTAATGGACCATGAATGAAAGTTTTATTAAAAATTAAGGGTAGTTTTAAATTCATTCAAATCACTGCAAAAAATTAAGTTGTTTGGTATGTCAGTAAAGAATCATAAAAAATGTCTAAGTGTAATAATTTTTCGCAATTGGATACTCACAAACGTATATATATATATATATATTTGTATAAAGAAAGACAAACATTCCCAGGTTACTAATAACCAGACAATATTTTAAAATCTACTACCAACACAGTAATCGAAAGATGTTGTTTAGCCAGCCAAAGAATTGAACTCACGACGCCTGTGCGAGAGACACAGAGGGGATATCAACTTAGCCACTGACCGGTCAAAATACGTTGTAATCGAGCGAGTGGGGAGTTCTTTGCTGCATTAGTGCTGTTTGCTTCTACATTATTTTTTTTTAAAGGTAAAATAAATACGTTTGATTCTTAACTTAACTACATACATACCTACATATTATTTATTTATTTAATGTTGTTACTCGAATCGCCATTTTCAGGCTATCGGAAAGAAGATTGTATATACACTCTCATGGCATATGCTTCTTTTACCACTTTCAATCTTTACTGTATTCGTGTACAATTTATTATGTTGTCTTGTGTACTTAAAATTAAAAGTTAAATATTCTTCAAACTATTTAGGTTGCAATTGTGTTCGTGAAGAACGCTGTAATCATCATAAAGATAACTGCCAATAATATGGGATAAAACATAGAGAATATATTTTACAGTCTTGAATTTGAGATATGATATCGATGAAGATGACATAAATTGAACTGGTATCATTAGCTAAGTTGTTAAAGCGGCTGTCCCGGAAATATAGAGGACCAGGGTTCGAGTCCCAGATGCGACTGATATCTTTTTATTTTCTGTTTTTTTTTTTTTTGCGGTTTTCATGTTTCATTTGGGTTATGTTGATATTTTTTTCTTCAATGATTATTCTGTATTATTTGTAATACGTTCAAGTATGTAATGTGTGTAATCCCCTTATTCATATTACGTAATTAAGAATGAAGAAGCGTAGTGCGCCTGGTGGGCCCCTTCGGAATATTTAAACCAACGAGGGATAGCAATTCGGGACTATCAATCTTATTATTTAACAGGTTATGTGGAAACAATAGGTCTGACAGAATTACGTCTTTTTGTAAACATTGTTACGATAAAGTGGTGAAGTTCCCAAGTTAAACATACTTCATAGGGCCTGATGATGAGCAGATATTCACTTGAATATTTATGTGTTTAATTTAAGGGCGCCGTTACAATCGTCTCTCGGCATTGTACAATTTGACCATCAAGACAGATAGTCCCAGGTCATATCAGAACAAATCATACTCTGTTTATCATGGGATTACTTTAAAAGGAAACACAGTTTAGAGTGAACATCAATATATTAAATGAAAGACATCCTGATTTATCCTACTGAAGTTAAGAAAGGCTTGCTATTGAAGTAATGATAAGATGGTACCGGCTTTTCGTTGCATTGTTGTATGTGAGGTCGTGGCCACGTGGAGAGGCGACGAACGTCTAGGAGGATGACCCATAGGTTAACGGAGGCCATTATGAGTCATCAGGTTTGTAGATGATCCACGGGGCACGTCTAGTGGGGCGATCAGCTAAATCAAGTTACCATCGGGCCTCATCACGGGGTGTCAATCCTCCCCGAAGTAGAATTCTTCCACCTTAGAGAATGATGTTGGTGGAAGTTATAATGTTGTAAGTTTAAGGTGTGATAATGGCGATTCGATTCGTCACACAGCCGCTGGCGGCGAAGCGCCCGAACATAACCAAACCTAACCTAACAGGAAAACTGCTCGCAAGGTTGCCAATCTAAACGACACAAAATCATAGATAATGTTTTCTAAACACTAACAATATGACAGCGAAAATACAATTGTTACATATTTTAAATTAAATGTACCGACGAGGAACACGAGACAAACTGTAACATTTTGCTGCAACACTTTCACGACCAGCTAACATTCATTAACCAATAGGATGCATGATCTGAGCAATGGAGGTGTTGTTGATGTATTTGCTGACTCCATTTATACAGTAAAGCATCATCTATACCAGCACTTTGATGCATCCTACAATATGTAGTATTGTAGATTGATTGGATAATGTAGCGTTAATGATTTGTGTTATAATATTGTTTTGATTTTCTGTTTAATGTGAATGTTAAATGTTTGAAAAAGTGTTCATTACATTATGGTTTAAAAACTCTATGTACTTGTAATTTTTGATAGCTCTTTATTTTATGTCCTAAAATCTATGTAAAAGCCCAGATGGTCGTATAATCAAATAAATAAATAAATAATTAATACGTAACAACTTAACATGTTATTTGTAGTTTTGACGTATTTGTGGCCTAAACATTTAAAAAATTATTCTGCAAACTTTCTGCTAAATCTACGTATACCTTATATTAAGGACTCCATATTGTGGAAGCAAATTCCTATAGATACCTAATGATATCTATTCAAATTTCTATAGATACCTAATGATGTCTATTCAAATTTCTATAGATACCTAATGATGTCTATTCAAATTTCTATAGATACCTAATGATGTCTATTCAAATTTCTATAGATACCTAATGATATCTATTCAAATTTCTATAGATACCTAATGATGTCTATTCAAATTTCTATAGATACCTAATGATGTCTATTCAAATTTCTATAGATACCTAATGATGTCTATTCAAATTTCTATAGATACCTAATGATATCTATTCAAATTTCTATAGATACCTAATGATGTCTATTCAAATTTCTATAGATACCTAATGATGTCTATTCAAATTTCTATAGATACCTAATGATATCTATTCAAATTTCTATAGATACCTAATGATGTCTATTCAAATTTCTATAGATACCTAATGATGTCTATTCAAATTTCTATAGATACCTAATGATATCTATTCAAATTTCTATAGATACCTAATGATGTCTATTCAAATTCCTATAGATACCTAATGATATAGTCTATATTATTATTTAATATACGTAAAGCAGTTCTGTGACTCTAGTATTACAATATTGAGGAAATCCAGTGCATTTTTTTTAAATAATGACGTCCAAACTTAAATACCAGTATATTTCGTATATTTTCTAAATTTAGTTTTCTTAGTTAAAATTTTTCATAGCACGCCAAAATGCCCCAAATCTATGGCCGGTCAATTTTGATCAGTTTAGAGGTTAGAATGTTAAATGTCAAAAGAGGGATGAGCTTTATCGCACATAATTTTAAATTCTATTCATAGTAAACCATAACTAATCAATTATGTACCTTTCTAGAAACTTTAACTAAAATAATAATAATGTTGAGCATTAACATTATCATTTTATTTTTCACTGGATAATATGAACACTTTATTAAAAACCAGTTCCCTATATAATATGTTGGAGGCGTGAGTGAGATGAAAGTGGTGGTGGACGAGAGGAATGTTGAGAAGTAAACATGGCTAACGCTATTTCAATCAAATTACGATTTAATGAAATATAAATTTGATTAAAAAGTAGTGTAAGGGAGAATATATGATGCCGAAGTGAATGGAAATCCCAAGAAGGACATGCCAAGATCAATTGAATTAAATGCATGGGGCAGATCATGTCAAGAGTCAGAATAACAGAAGAATATGTATGAGACGACGTATGAATGTGAATTAAGCAAGTCTGCCTTTAGGTGGTTTCCGCTGGAGCACCCACACACCTATTTTTGCCGGCGTCCCATCATCCGAAATTCTTTCTATGTTTTCAGCTCATCGCAGTCTTGAAGACCGTGCGAGATTATAAGATACTCTCAGTATAGCCCTGGTGAAGGACTCGGAAAACAGAATTGAGACGTTGCTTTTAATCGCTTATCCCGTGTTTGGAGGCCAGATCTGCAGAACCAGGTAATTCCCCACCTTCCGCTTCCTCCTTTCTTTCCCCATTAACTTGAGCCTCATACATACCCCAATCGAGGATGCCATAGTCTCACTGGCGCCAGATGGTTAGGAGCAATTGGAACTGTCCTGCACGTAAAAATGGCATTTTCAGCATGAAAACGGCCCTTGAGTGGAGTGCGTCAGCATGTGATTAATAATACCCGATTCACGAGAACAGGAATACGTACACTGAGAACAGTAGAATGATTTTTCTCCAGAGTGCGTTAACAAATGTCTTTTCAAGCGTGATTTGAGAGAACAAGAATACTGCATTCGGAACATGAAAATGGTTTTCTTCCACAGTGCGTAAGTACATGACTCCTCAGCGATGACTTTTGACGACACGCATAACTGCACTGGGAACAAAAAAAAGATTTTAGCTCGGAGTGCTTCATCAAGTGACTTTTAATGGACGACTTTTGATAACATGAATACTCGCAAATCGAACACGAGAATGGTTTTGCTCCCAAGTGCGTTAAGACGTGAGTCTTAAAACTTGATCTATGAACACAAGAAAAACTGCATTCAGAACATGAGAATCGTTTTTCTCCGGAGTGCGTCAAAAAGTGATTCTTCAAATATGACTTTCGAGAGCACACAAAATCGCATTCGGAACAGGAGAATGATTTTTCTTCACAGTGCGTCAGCATGTGATTATTAATCCCTGATTTACGAGCACTGGTGAAATTGCATACGGAACAAGAGAATGGTTTCCCTCCGGAGTGTGTCAAAGAGTGAACCTTTAAATATGATTTTCGAGAACACGCGAAATCACAATTGGGACATGAGAATGATTTTTCTCCAGAATGCGTCAGCATGTGATTATCAATCCCTGATTTACGAGCAGAAGTAAAACAGCATATGGAACATGAGAACGGTTTCTCTCCAGAGTGTTTCAGGACGTGAATCTTCAAGGATGATTGTTGATGACACGCATAAGTGCAATGGGAACAGAAAAATTGTTTTTCTCCGCGATGTGTAAGCCCGTGCCTCTTCAACTCTTCTTTCCGAGAAAATGAATTGTCGCATTCGGAACATTTAAACGATTTTTCTGCCGAATGCGTTAACTTATGTCTATCAATACTCGACTTATAAGCGCTTGAATAATTGCAGATTGAGCACGAGAAGGGTTTTACTTCAGAGTGACTTATCAAATGTCTCTTTAAATTGGACTTTGAAGAACAAGAATAGCTGCAGTTGGGACATGATAATGATTTTTCTCCATAGTGCGTAAGCCCGTGTCTGTTCAACTCTTCATACCGAGAAAACGAATCTGGGCATTCGGAACATTTAAATGATTTCTCTGCCGAATGAGTTAACTCGTGTCTATCAATACTTGACTTATAAGCACTTGAATAATCACAGATTGAACACGAAAATGGCTTTCCTTCAGAGTGACTTATCAAATGTCTCTTTAAATTGGACTTTGAAGAACAAGAATAACTGCAGTTGGGACATGATAATGATTTTTCTCCGTAGTGCGTAAGTCCGTGTCTCTTCAACTCTTCTTGCCGAGAAAATGAATCAGGGCATTCGGAGCATTTAAACGATTTTTCTGCCGAGTGCGTCAACACGTGTCTATCAATACTTGACTTATAAGCACTTGAATAATCGCAGATTGAACACGAAAATGGTTTTTCTTTTGAGTGACTTATCAAATGTCTCTTTAAATTGGACATTGAAGAACAAGAATAACTGCAGTTGGGACATGAGAATGATTTTTCTTCACAATGCGTCAGCATGTGATTATCAATCCCCGATTTACGAGCAGAAGTAAAACTACATACGGAACATGAGAACGGTTTCTCTCCAGAGTGTTTCAGTACATGAATATTCAAGGATGACTGTTGGTGACACGTATACGTGCACTGCGAACAGAAAAAATTCTTTTCTCTACGGTGCGTAAGCCCGTGTCTTTTCAACTCTTCTTTCCGATAAAATGAATTACCACATTCGGAACATTTGAACGTTTTTTCCGCCGAATGCGTTAACTTGTGTCTCTTAATACTTGACTTATAGGCGCTTGAATAATTGCAGATTGAGCATGAGAATGGTTTTCCTTCAGAGTGACTTATCAAGTGTCTCTTTAAATTGGACTTTGAAGAACATGAATAACTGCAGTTGGGACACGAAATTGGGTTCAATGCCCTTCGGTTTTCCGCTTCATCTTCGGGGATGGCTGGAATGGAATTGTTTTCTTGAGTGATTTCTGTAGAAAGAAGGGAAAAAAATATTAATTAGAGGAACTCTAATGCGGTCGGTGATTTAAAGTGTTTTTACAATACATATATGGATGGTTCATTTATTTATTTAAATAATCTTATTATATGGTCTAAAGAGCAATAAAATAAAGTAAGTAATTAAGAAAATAAATAAGGATAGGAATTTTTTTTTCATTGGAATAACTTATTGAAAAGCTTAATGAAAATATGAAACAGAAAAGACACCGAAAATAAAAAAAAAGGAACGGTCACATCTGGAACTCGAACCCAGGACCTCCCGGTATATCCGAGGCAAGTGCTCTATCCAAATGAGTTAATGCCACCTTATTGCTTTCCGTAATTTTTATCGACATCATACTTAAATTTTAGAACTGTTAATATCGTATTTAATTAATAACGTGGCATTAGCACAGTTGGATAGAGCGCTGGTACCGGATAGACAGAAAGATCCTGGGTTCAAGTCCCAGATGCGACCGTTACTATTTTAAAATTTTCGGTGCCTTTTCTGTTTCACATTTCTCATTTCAGATTTGTTAATATTATATTTAATAGTTTAAAAAAAACTATTGTTTAAGCTTTTAAAAAAAAAGTGAATACAACACAAGAGTTCCAACTACTCCCAACCACACAATAATAGTTCATATAATTGGCAATGAAGCATTTCATCGTCCTCGATGTAATAATTTTGTAATATTTAAATGTTTCTGGGTGTAAAAATGTTTGTATTATATCAAGTTTAGCGCAGATACGAGTTGTTTAATGTTTAATTGGTAGGGTTTATTCTGGTTTAAAAGTCCACAATTTACACAATGGAAAGTGAAAATATGTTAACAAAAATAAAGTTACTTCATGCGAGGCAGGGCCGCGAACCCCTGGAGGTGAATAATTGAAACAATATTAACATCCAAACAATATTATAGAAAAATAAACAGAAAATTTAAATAATCTCTGTGTCATCTGAACTTGAGTGATGTGCTACTGATATTTAAAAATATACAACTTACCTGTCATACTTTCAGCACTTTCTCTGTACTCCACACATTCCTTCTTAATATCAGTGTGGTCTATGTCTATTTCCTTATGCTGCATTTTACCTCCGTCTGCTTCTCGAGTCCCTGGTTCCTTCTTGATGGAAACACTACCTGATTGAGAAAGATCCATGACACGACTATCAGCAAAGCCGAAAATTAATTGTAATTCTTACGATGCTTGATAATTGATGTCAGTTTTACTGTAAATAATACCTGCAACATACAGACGTATATCAATAGAGCAATCGGTCCATACAGACGGCGACTTCAAACCGTGTTCCATAACAAGAATGGCCAATTCTGTCAGAAATTCCCTAGAGAATATAATAAAGGCTAATTAGTTAAGTATATCAAAAGTAGACAGGATAGGATAAGAGGAGAAAATAATTTAAAATTATGTCAGAATTGGAATAGGGCGAAGTATAATGGCGCTGCGCCAAACACTTCAATGGGCGCTAGTTCACGCTAGTACAGACGTATATCAATAGAGCAATCGGTCCATACAGACGGCGACTTCAAACCGTGTTCCATAACAAGAATGGCCAATTCTGTCAGAAATTCCCTAGAGAATATAATAAAGGCTAATTAGTTAAGTATATCAAAAGTCGACAGGATAGGATAAGAGGAGAAAATAATTTAAAATTATGTCAGAATTGGAATAGGGCGAAGTATAATGGCGCTGCGCCAAACACTTCAATGGGCGCTAGTTCACGCTAGTACAGACGTATATCAATAGAGCAATCGGTCCATACAGACGGCGACTTCAAACCGTGTTCCATAACAAGAATGGCCAATTCTGTCAGAAATTCCCTAGAGAATATAATAAAGGCTAATTAGTTAAGTATATCAAAAGTAGACAGGATAGGATAAGAGGAGAAAATAATTTAAAATTATGTCAGAATTGGAATAGGGCGAAGTATAATGGCGCTGCGCCAAACACTTCAATGGGCGCTAGTTCACGCTAGTACAGACGTATATCAATAGAGCAATCGGTCCATACAGACGGCGACTTCAAACCGTGTTCCATAACAAGAATGGCCAATTCTGTCAGAAATTCCCTAGAGAATATAATAAAGGCTAATTAGTTAAGTATATCAAAAGTAGACAGGATAGGATAAGAGGAGAAAATAATTTAAAATTATGTCAGAATTGGAATAGGGCGAAGTATAATGGCGCTGCGCCAAACACTTCAATGGGCGCTAGTTCACGCTAGTACAGACGTATATCAATAGAGCAATCGGTCCATACAGACGGCGACTTCAAACCGTGTTCCATAACAAGAATGGCCAATTCTGTCAGAAATTCCCTAGAGACTATAATAAAGGCTAATTAGTTAAGTATATCAAAAGTCGACAGGATAGGATAAGAGGAGAAAATAATTTAAAATTATGTCAGAATTGGAATAGGGCGAAGTATAATGGCGCTGCGCCAAACACTTCAATGGGCGCTAGTTCACGCTAGTACAGACGTATATCAATAGAGCACTCGGTCCATACAGACGGCGACTTCAAACCGTGTTCCATAACAAGAATGGCCAATTCTGTCAGAAATTCCCTAGAGAATATTGTAACGTAAATACTGACCCCGAGTCTATGATTGGGATAATTGTCTACGGAAGAGATTGGTGAGAGGATGTCTATGGGAGACGGAAGACGGAAGGGAGCAACTCAACATGGCGGGCGATATAACCTGACTGGAGCGGTCGTGATCGACGTGTGTTTTTTGGGAGAGATTATGTATTTGATTTTCTATTTTGTTTGACGTCGGAGGGCGTCTACTGAATTTGCCCGAAGTGGGTGTGTTTTTTTTGTTTTATTGATTGATCGATGGCCGGATTGTGAGGCTATGAAGCCAAACCGCGCGTGCCTGCTGCTTTGGTGAAAATCTCGGAAGAAGTGATGAGCGGACCAAAAAGGACATAAGGTAGCATCTGCATATTCCATTGTCTGGACCCCACGGAAGAGGCTATGGCGGATGGCGCTTCAGAAGAGTCGTCCTAGACTTCTTTTTGGAGATTACTACGATCGGTGAGCATCTGGACCGGAGGGGCCTTCCATGATGCTGAGGAGAGGAGTCGGACCATGAGCATCATCAATTATTGTTTGAACCTTTTCCATGATGCTGAGGAGAGGAGTCGGACCATGAGAGCCATCAATTATTGTTTGAACCTTTTCGTGTTGGGCTCAATCCTTCTCTTTACTCTTTTCTTTGCTAAACCATGATAGACGTGGTTATAGAATCATTAAATTTATGTTCTTTCCTTTTACAAGGGTTTTATTTACTGTATCAATCAATACATCCCACTTCCCTGTGCTTCACCATCATTCTCACCCACGAATCTTGAGATGAGAGAACAATAGCCGACGTATCATTTTTACGCTACATTATGGCGCCTCAACGTTTTTTGTGAATAATATTTAAGATATTATGGACACGGACTCGGGAATTGATGGGTGAAGTTCGTGTGGTGTGATTTATAATAATTTTGATTATTTTTTTACATAGGTACATACCAATAGTGTACCTCGAAAATTAAACTTAAGAATTTTCATGATATATACATATATATCGGATATTATTGTTGTCGCTACGGTATATCGGTTAATTACCTCTAATAATTCCGAATACTCTAAATGAAAGTTAAATCGGTTACCGGTCTGATGGTGTGTTATCTGACAATATGTATATATTTATAGTAGGTATTCTTTGTATTTAATTTGTTTAGCCGTAGGTTAAAATTATGCTTTTGGAGTGCACCGGAGTAAAAGTTAAATTAGAATTTTTGGAGATTACTACGACACACTCGAAAAGGATAATTAATATATTCTGTCTGGGAGATTTTGAGCTACTTTCTTTCACACAGATATCAAAATAGTTTTAATTGTTAATTAGTAACTATAATGTTTAATGTATATTCTAAGTTTATAATTATGTCTAAAGTAAGTTGGTATCTCTTTCCTTAAAGAATATAATATATATATTTAGAAAGTATGATTTTTTTTGTAATAATATTAGTATTAAGTATCAAGTGTAGTACTGCTAATGCATGCACACAACAAACAAATATTTACCAATTTTGAGTAAACATCTTCTGCCTCCTTGAACAGGAGAAGATGATTAGTAGATAGTTTAGATCTAGTAATACCACTGTTTATAATATGTTGATAAGTATTTTTTAAGTTGATTTGTCCAATAGGTTTAGTAAATATATACTATTTTTACACTGCTAACACCAGCGTAAATTTATCAAGTATTTTTGTGTAACCCGTGTCGATTTTTGAAAAAAAAAAATCGAGCACCAATTTGTACCCGTGTCGATTTTTGAAAAAAAAAAATCTAGCACCAATTTGATCCCGTGTCGATTTTTGATTAAAAAAAAATCGAGCACCAATTTGAAAAGATAGGAAGATGTAAAATTTCGAGAGAAATTGTACTTTGCAAGTTTATATATAGAGATATTGACAAATGTACTTGTTTGAAACCACACGAATAGATAGGTATTGTAACATGTAAACCCTCATCTTTATACTATTTAGCAATGGCTAAATGACAACCAAATAGTTCTATAACTATACGACGAGGAAAATTTTTGGAGGTGAATACGCAAACTATCCAATGGATATTGGTATACTGTGTCTAATTCTTTAGATACATAAAAAAAAACCCTGTTGAAACTGTATTGTAATTGTAATTTTTTGTTAAGAGGAAGAGAGGATTAGTTAAGTAGGGTATTATTAATAATAAAAATAATTTTTTGAAAATTTTGAAGTGGGAGCTTGAGTTCTCCAAACCTCACAAGTGTTAACCTAGAGAAATTGACTCTCATAAAGTGAGGAAGTGTTTGGGTTCATGTAACTTGTTTATTTTTATTTATTTTATAAGTTGCTTGAGGATTATAAGTATGAAGTGTTTCCTTGCTTTTCGGTTATGCTTAACCACCAATGTATCACAACTTGATTTTTTTTGTGTATTGTCATACTAAGATATGCCATTTTGTTTGTCAATTTTGACTCTTGTTTTATATTGGTTGTTACTTGTTTTCTTTGTTTTCGGTTTTTTCTGTAATTGAAAAGAGTAGAGAGGAAGGTTAGGTCAAATTTTACTTCACTTCGCGGCATAAAATTTTTACGGGGAAGCGGGGAATTGTAACGTAAATACTGACCCCGAGTCTATGATTGGGATAATTGTCTACGGAAGAGATTGGTGAGAGGATGTCTATGGGAGACGGAAGACGGAAGGGAGCAACTCAACATGGCGGGCGACATAACCTGACTGGAGCGGTCGTGATCGACGTGTGTTTTTTTGGGAGAGATTATGTATTTGATTTTCTATTTTGTTTGACGTCGGAGGGCGTCTACTGAATTTGCCCGAAGTGGGTGTGTTTTTTGTTTTATTGATTGATCGATGGCCGGATTGTGAGGCGATGAAGCCAAACCGCGCGTGCCTGCTGCTTTGGTGAAAATCTCGGAAGAAGTGATGAGCGGACCAAAAAGGACATAAGGTAGCATCTGCATATTCCATTGTTTGGACCCCACGGAAGAGGCTGTGGCGGATGGCGCTTCAGAAGAGTCGTCCTAGACTTCTTTTTGGAGATTACTATGATCGGTGAGCATCTGGACCTGGAGAGGCCTTCCATGATGCTGAGGAGAGGAGTCGGACCATGAGAGCCATCAATCATTGTTTGAACCTTTTCGTGTTGGGATCAATCCTTCTCTTTACTCTTTTCTTTGCTAAACCATGATAGACGTGGTTATAGAATCATTAAATTTATGTTCTTTCCTTTTACAAGGGTTTTATTTACTGTATCAATCAATACATCCCACTTCCCTGTGCTTCACCATCATTCTCACCCACGAATCTTGAGATGAGAGAACATTAGCCGTCGTATCATTTATACGCTACATAATTTATAGGTTACATTTATAAAAATCATATAATTTTAGTGTGGCCGTTTCGGGCTTAAATCAAGTTTATAATAAAAAATCAAATAAAAACCCAAACATTTTAAGTTCAAATCTGTCACTTTGTTCTAAATTAACCCAAAAGCATCGGTCATCGGTCGAAGGCGTTCGCCACATGTGCTTCTTTAAAGACCTTTGACTGTTAAAAGCCTAGGGAAGTGTCCAAAGTGAATGGTTGATTTACAATGTTATTCTTTGAACTATGGTGATTGTAAACAATACCGTTTACGACGCAAACTTAATAGTGAATGTGTTATTTTGGACCATTTAATAGCTGCAAAAAGATATCGTTGTATAACCTTGAACGTTGTACCACAACCGCAACCCGTAAAATTAGATTTCGTGGCTGCCGAGAAAGGTGCAATAGGAAAAGACATTTGACGAGAAGATCTTCTGCTGTCACGGCGACCTGAGTTCTGACCTCCAGTCTACAGAGCAGATCCGGTGCATCATGCGGCCCACGGACGTGTTCGACCAGGCTGTTCTGCGGCCTGCTGTGGTCCGACCCCGACAACGACACCACCGGCTGCGGCGAGAAATGGACGACACGCTGGTGTGCTCTTTCCAGATCCTGAAGCCAGCCGACAAGCGCTACCTGGCGTACGGGCAGTTCCGTCAGGCCGCCCAGGGGCGTCACCAACAAAGACAAAGAAGATTGGATATGGATATGGATCAGTTCCCCCGGCCCCCGTCCTCACCGCCGCCCAACTTCACATGACTCCTATCATTTTTATTAGCGTTTTGCAATATATCGTAAGGAATAAATACAGACAGCATTTTTTTTTTCTCTCAATTTAACATGTATGAAAACTTAGATCAAGCCGTATTTAGTTTTGATAATTTAACTGCATCTCTTTATATGGTCTATAAATAATGTGTAATGATAGACTGTCCAAAATAAATAAAAAAATGTAATAGATGTAATATAGGAATAATGTAAGAATAGGAAGTAAGATTTGTACAGCGCCCTTGAGGTGATTTTTCACAAAAACGGCGCTATAAAAATCATCCGATTATTATTATTATTCCGGTAAAAAGGGTTCTTTGAACTCCTTAAAAAATGACTTCGTGTATGTTGCCAAAAATTTATTATCTAGGAATGCGAAATTTCATTTACTACCACTGTCTGATATGACTGATGTTATCTGGAAAGTGATTTATAAATAGCTACCTAATTTGCACCTGCACCTCAAGTAACAAACCATTACAGAAACAATTCCCCCCCCCGCGTGTAAAAATTAATTATCTATTAAATAATTGATGTATGACTCTCGTCAGTTTTTTTGTTTGTTTCAGAACTTTTACTGGGACTGAGTGAGTGCTAATTTTATTTCTGGAATATTTAGCGCAGGTTTGTGCTTGTGATGACTGATACTGATCTAGACGAATCACTCGTGTGATACGTAATATGCCAGGCCCCTTCCTTCATAGCATTGCGTAACTTATTTATTAATTTACTTATTATTTGATTTTAGGTCCTAGAGGGGCCGACGGTCTATCCGGTGTATCGGGAGAAGGGGGACTGGCAGGCTTCAGGGGACAAAAGGGTTTGCCAGGCCTCACGATCGCTGGAGCCATAGGACTGAAAGGTTTCGGGGGCATTGTGGGAGATTTCGGGCCGAGAGGAGAGCCGGGCACGCCAGGTAACCCTGGACGAACCGGCTTGCCCGCACTTCCCGCCATGAAGGGATCTCGCGGAGACCCCGGTCTGCCCGTGCTGCAAGGAGAGTCGGGACCCCGAGGGCCCAAGGGACTCTTCGGAGATGACGGAGATGCGGGCCCCGAGGGTATTCCTGGCAGACCAGGGTATATGGGAGAGAAAGGATCGACGGGACTGAAGGGTGCCCCCGGTCTAGAAGGTCGAGAAGGAACAAGAGTTAGTTTTATAACGATTATCTGATATTAGTTTGATTCGTATTAAATTATAATATATCAAGTATTATATATTCAAATGTTTATCGTGTTTTAGGGAAGAAAGGGCGTGTCTGGTGATATAATTCATGGACAGCCCGGAAATCCTGGTGCTTATGGAAGACCGGGAAAAATTGGTGCAATCGGCGAACCGGGAATGCGAGGGCCTGATGGACCCCAGGGTCTCACCGGCCTTGACGGGCTTAAAGGAGAAGTCGGACTTCAAGGAAAACGCGGAGTCACGGGAGAAATCGGAATCGACGGATATAGGGGATGGAATGGAACTGATGGAATTCCCGGCATAGAAGGAGAAACTGGGGATACTGGAGAAATAGGCGAGACAGGGGAACCCGGTGAAAACGGTACAGTAGGCCGCCCAGGTGCATTAGGACTCAAAGGAGCGTTGGGGAATGTTGGGCCAGTGGGTAGAGAGGGCTTCCAAGGGACACCCGGATATAAAGGACTCCGAGGACAGCCTGGGCCGGAGGGCCTCAAAGGCCTTACTGGTGAATTTTCATTCAGTGGTCTTAAAGGTGATGTTGGCGAAGAAGGACCATTAGGTCCGACGGGACTTAACGGCCTGAGAGGGCGCCAAGGGGCCAAGGGAAAAATAGGTGCCGCAGGAGTAGTCATCGAAGGATCTCCGGGACTTAAAGGCGAAGAAGGAGATTCCGGGTATGATGCATTAGACGGCGTCGTCGGTGAAAAGGGTCAGATCGGGGATTATGGATTACGCGGAATAGACGGATTACCCGGAGATATTGGAAAGACAGGTTCAGTGGGTCGTCCAGGAAGACCGGGACGAGATGGTACCAAGGGAGCTAAAGGAGCAGAAGGGGCGTTTGGCCAACGAGGAGACAAAGGTTCACTCGGCATGGATGGAGATCCTGGAAGAATTGGAATCCCAGGATTGCCTGGAGAACGAGGACCTGTGGGTTTTATTGGACGAGAAGGAAGACAAGGAGAAAAGGGTTTTACTGGTCTACCTGGAATCACTTACAATGAAATCGGCATTAAAGGAGACCAAGGAGATAATGGAATGACCGGTCTCAAAGGTAAACAGGGTATTACAGGCGATGCTGGAGTTGAAGGATATGCGGGTTCTAAGGGTCAGGTAGGAGAAGTAGGATTCCAGGGCCAGCAAGGAGAGATTGGATTGGTTGGAGAAATTGGAATGGCAGGTGAAACTGGACCACCAGGTCCACCAGGGATGCCTGGTTTCGGAGCTGAAACTGGTGAAACAGGTAGAGCCGGAATTGATGGAATCCCTGGAAGACCAGGAAGGGTTGGACAAAAAGGAGCACCTGGTTTTTCTGGTAAAGATGGACCAATAGGTATAAAAGGGTATCCCGGACTAACTTTCACAGGAGCCAAGGGTCAAAGAGGAAATGATGGAAGACCAGGAATGCGAGGAAGACAGGGAATTCAAGGAATATCTGGTCTTGAAGGCATGCCGGGAATAGAAGGATTCAAAGGAGAAATAGGAATGGTAGGAATCACCGGTGGTAGCATTTCAGGAATTTTAGGGGAAGAAGGGCTTGAAGGTTATGCCGGCCGTGATGGGCGGAAGGGGGAACGGGGAGTTGTGGGTTTACCTGGAACTCAGGGATATGTTGGACAGGTGGGATTGAAAGGAATTCAGGGAGCTGTTGGATATAGTGGAGAGTTTGGACTAATCGGTTACAAAGGCATCAGAGGAGATATTGGAGACTCTATTAATGCCAATGACATCTTACCGGGAATGCCTGGAGAAAATGGTTACCCTGGTTTACCAGGATTTGATGGAGTAGTGGGGGCTCCAGGCCCTGTTGGATATGACGGTATTCCTGGAATGAAGGGAGTAGATGGGATGCCTGGACGTCGAGGATTACCGGGATTAGCGGGTAGAAGGGGCGAATATGGACTGCAAGGTGCTGTAGGTCTTCAAGGAATTCAAGGGAGAAGAGGATCCACAGGACCCCCAGGCTATCCTGCGCCAGTTCCAGGAGCACCAAAAAGTCGAGGATTTTTCTTCACAAAACATTCCCAAACCGAATTGGTGCCCGATTGCCCCAAAAACACTATCAAAATGTGGGAAGGATTTTCTTTCCTGCACATCATAGGAAACTCGAAGTCGCATGGACAAGACTTAGGTAATTATTTTCTCAAATATTTACATTCAATTCAACATTAAATTATCCACTGAAAGTCCACCTAAAAAAAAGTGCTCAAACATTCTATGGACTATTCTAATGAATCTTCTACAGGGTTGTTTTTTTCTAAGTTGTGCCGTTTTTATTATAAAAAACCTTGAAAAACATCGAGTCAAGCATTCAAAGCCACTTTAGTGGCATAGGGACAGCTCAGTCTTTCCTTCAGTTTAGCGGCTTTGAACAGTTAATTACCTTCACATAGAATGTGTTCTGACCAGTGAAATGCAATGATTACAGGAGCACCAGGCAGCTGTCTCAAGAAATTCTCTACTATGCCCTACATGTTCTGTAATCTGAACGAAGTTTGTGACTTTGCCCAGAGAAGCGACTACAGCTTCTGGCTGTCCACCTTAGAGCCCATGCCCATGACCATGACTCCAATTACCGCAAGAGAAGTCGGAAGATATATTTCTAGGTAACTTCCAACACAAGAATAATTAAATAATTAACATCATCATCACTTTATTGAATACATAATTGGTTTCAGTTTGGCCTGAACCTTCATCAGGGTTGTATAAAGATAAAGACGTGCATACTAAATTAAAAACAGAATTACAATAAGCGAGGAAACAAAGGGGGAAGGAGAGAGTGTATTTGTATACAAGTATATTTATTTATTTATTTCAAGGTGTTCCGTATGTGAGGCCCCTACTCGAGTAATGGCAGTCCATAGCCAGAGCATGTCCGTTCCTCAGTGTCCTGGAGGATGGGAAGAGCTGTGGGTCGGCTACAGCTTCCTCATGGTAAATATATGCATCAGATTAATTTATTATTACGCCAATCATGTCTCTGTCCAAATCATCTGCCCTTTCCGGGCCACCTCACACCTTTCATCATTATAGATCGTCTTCAATACTAATACTACATCCTTATTCACAAGACTCCAGGATAGTCCATAGTCCATCAGATACAAGTGTAAAATTCAAAATGGTAATTTTCGCTCAAATGACTCACAACCGGAGTCTGGGGCCGAGTTGCTTACTATATAACTGTTGTGTATTTCTCTCTTGATAAATGAAACTCTGATTACAACAGACACTTGGTTATTTGTTATCAAATAACAGGATACACGGAATCTCAATATAATGGATTTGGAAAGCCAGGAAGCTAAGCTTCTAATTCAATGGTAATAATCTCTCTACTGTACTGCCTTGCCGACAGTGCCATCTATGGGAAACAGTCCAAACTAAGATATTACAGTAACTACCTAGCTGCTGGCACGCTCAATTATTATTGTAATCAGAATAATTACCGTGTAGGTCAAGACAGTTTTTCGCATGTTTGTATTTTCAATCAAATTTTTGTGAGGGGAGGACTAAAGAAAACACATATACTTGGAAAGTGGTAGGTAAACTAAATAAGTTTAGGAAACACTAATTATCTTTAATTCTTTTCGTGGCACTAAGACAACATGTAGATACACATCGAAGAGAAACCAAAAACTAAAAGAAAAAGATAAGTAATTTGCCTATCGTAGCTCCAATGTGTCACATTCAGTCAGTAAAAATTTGTAGCATGCACATTGTTTGTACTATGAGTTTGCAGGACATATTTTTGTTAATAAGAGTAGGTCTGGCTGTCTGTCCGTCAGAGGGTAGCGACACAGGGTACACAATGTACGCTGAGTGAAAAAAATTAATGCGAAGACGTTGGAGACATTGACAGCCCAAGTGTATTCTCAATATGTTTAATTTCAGCATACCGACGCAGGAGCACAAGGAGCAGGTCAGTCCCTGGTGTCACCAGGTTCCTGTCTGGAGGACTTCAGGACACGACCCTTCATAGAGTGCAATGGAATGGGCCGCTGCAACTTTTTCGCCAACGTGCTCTCTTACTGGCTGGCCACCATCGAGGACAACCAGATGTTCCGGAAGCCCTCCCAGCAGACCCTGAAGGCTGATCAGACATCCAGAGTCAGCAGGTAGGCATTATTAATTATTATGACTGCCGATATAAGCGTAATAAAAACGATGAAGAGACGCTTGATGGTGTAGACATGCAGAACGAATGGACATAGTGCATTTCATGACCAACTTAATAAAATACTCAAGTAAGGTCAGGTGTCGATACAACACGAGATTATGTGTGAAAGTGAATGAAGCAAGGAGAATTTTTATAGACAGAATTGTGTGGCGGTTTATCCTGTGGAGATATCCCAAGCCCCGTGGAGACGAATGATGTGACGATTAGTAAACCCACAGTTGTGGATGACCATTGCCGTCTCATGCTATGTCCAGCGGATCGGCTTGATTTATTGATTGTATATATCTGCTTCTCGCAGTTTCTCTCCAATTAAAGACCTAACCCAAACAACGATGTACGGCATAATGGTAAGGGAAGTACATTAGACAGGTTTGCCATCTTGGGTGCTGTCCCTGTAACTTTGTTCTACCAAAGAGCATATTTCAACGTGATGTAACTCGTCAGTTGATAGAATTTTAATACACCTACACCTAAATATGTGCAATTTTATGTATGCCAAATTTACATATTAGCTCCGCTTAGGGGACCCTGAGGAAAGCTGAATCTACATATAAGTATATATATATATAGGAACAAAATGTGTATACATACAGGGTGGTGCAAAACTACCGTTATGGTTTGGAATGAAATGGCATAATCAAGCCGTTGTTGGTAGTCTATCGGCTTCAATTCTTGCACAAGCTGAACCTTATACAGGAACATGTGCAATGTGGCCTAAATCCTCTGAACGGACCTCCGCGATAGCCCCAGTTGTGCCGAACGTCTTCTTGTTGATGTTTCTGGACTGTCCTGCACACTATCCACAACACGTTGGATATTTTCTTCCGTGTGGACTGTACGTGGTCTTCCAGTACATGGAAGGTGTCTTACTGTACCATGTTGTCGAATATTTGCAACCAGGCGGTTTATTGTTGGTGCTGAAGGTCCAGTATGCACATTAAAAAAACGACGATAAGCACGCTGCGTCAAAACAATTGACAGTTGATTTTCAAAATAAAATTCAACAATTGTTGATCGCTGTTCTGTTGTGTTCTGAAATAAAAATAAAAAATATAAATAAATTTAAAAAGTTATTAAACATTCAAACCATAACGGTAGTTTTACGCCACCCTGTATATATATATATATATAATCACCTTTTCCCGTAGTATGTTGATCTAGTAAGATTTTAATGACCTTTGCTGATCTACCTTTAACACCACCGTTTATCTGGGCTCCGATGGAGTACATCTGTACGAGTTGGCAACGGTGCCTTAGTCATAACCAAGGTTGCCTGCCAGTTTGCAACTGACCCCAGTCGGTATATTCATCATCAAAATATAACAAATTTCCTCCAGTTTAACAGTTATTTTTATCAATTTATTCTCCTTTGGTTGTTCCGTTTGATGTATACTCAGTTTCTAGATACAAGTTGATCTATAAATGAATATGTATTCAGTTTCTAGATACAAGTTGATCTAGAAATTAATTTGTATGTAGGTACAATGAAGATTGTGAACGTGGGTTGGGGCGGGTGGGTCGGGTGGGGTGGGGGTTCGTCACACGGAAAGATAACGCGAACCTACAAATTCTCTCAGTTCTACAGTCCAGCCGCCAGCGTTGTTCACGGCCAAGACAGTTGTTCACAGACGTTTAGTTTTATAAATATCACCTCTAGCGTGCTGACAAAATGCAATTAATTTGAGAACAATTTCTCTTATCAAAAATGATAAGGTGGTATTATTTTGCATCATTTATCCTGTTAAAAAATATGTGGTAATTGTTTTTAACAATCGTATAAGTAACAAAGGAATAAATATTCCATTCAAAGATGAACAATTAACTTCATCAATGAGAAGACAAATTAATTTGATCTTCTTTGTAACTTATTTTAATTTATTTGTTGAAGAAGAAAATATTAACAAATCTCAAATGAAACAAAAAAAATTATATCGTAATGGCGTGGAATAGTACCTACCTGCATGTAACTTAGATAATGCAAATTAGAATTTATTTTTTTAGAAATATACGTGGGTTTCGGGAAGCCAAGGAACGAAATAATGATATTAACTTTTCTAATCACAAACATCTCTTTTATTGAGCTAGGTTAGAAAGAATACAGTTTTTAATAAAATTCAAACCGTGTTTTATCGGCGATATCAAAAATATTTTGTTTACGCGAAAGTAACAATCTTCTAATGAGCGCTTAATTGGACTATTTTCTCATACATTTAAAAAATATCTTATAGTTTAACCCAAGATAATACTAAAAAATATAATTACGTAGTTATAGGAAAAATGTATTTCCTACTTAAAACAATCCAATGACCTTTTTTGTACTATTCTATCAAAAGCATTCGCTTGTAAATGGAGAGGAATATACACTTATTGGTATATAAATATCAAAGAGATGAGAATTAGAAAGAACTTTTTAATTATCTTATGCTGTCAACTTGCAATTCTATTAATTAATGCTAATTCTAATTATTAAGTGTTTTATAGAATAAAACACGGAATTTCTAACCTTTATTTTATTTATGCCGTCCCCTCTATAGAATATTAAAAAAAACTGAATGTTAACAATTTACAACCACCTTACTTCAGAGGCAAACTATATTACAATAAAAACTTCCACACACACCATAAAAGAAAGAAAGAAGATATTAGATTAAAAAAAAAGAATCCCAAAACCAATTTGTTTATTTAACCAAAAAATGGACTTTGTTTTCGCCGCTTTATAAATATAAATATATATTTACATGTTTCGAAAGTGATGCTTTCATTGTCAGGAATATATGAATACTAAAAATAATATTATAAGTATAGAAAAATGATAAAAATTGGAACGCAATGATGTAAGAATAGCCAAATTATGTACAAATTACATAAATTATAAACATAAACAAAAATTGGTTAAAGTAGGTAAGTAATTAATCAAAAATGCTAATAACAAAATGTTATAAAACAGTGAATAACAAACTTATATTAGGAATTAATAAAGAAATTATTTTTATTATGATTATTAAAATTAAAGTGAATTCAAGAGATAGCTATTTTTAAAAAAAAATTAATTATTCATTAAATTCAATTCACTATTAACGTTTTTTCTGATTTCTACAATTTTAAATTTATCTAATTGTAAACCGGTTGTATTTGTATGCAAAATTTTTAAAACTTTATTTATTTCAAATGAATGATTGGTTTCTAAAATATGATTAGTGATATGGTTATAAACTCGGAGAATTCAGTAGTTTGGTCGAACTTCATGAGTTTTTTTTTAAATATTAGCATAAATCAACAAAATAACAATCGGCAACTATGGGTTCTCAAACAAAAAAGCTACAAAGAAGAGGTCACAAAGAAAAAAGTCCAGTTTTTGGTGTGAACAGATTGAGTCAGAAAAGAATCCTCGAAAACTGTGGCAACACATAAAGACCTTGTCTGGAGAGACCAACATCAAGGTTGAATCTTCTCTAGAAGCGGATAGCCTTGCCGCACATTTTAGTAAGGTAGAAAAAATTGGAGCCCTCGGTGGGGTAGGATCATCCGCTGTCTCTGCCCCTAAACCGCTCTCTAGCGACTTCATTACGTTTGCTGCAGTAACGGAAGACGATGTCACGCGAGCTGTGATGTCTTGTCCAAACAAGCAATGCACTCAAGATCCCATACGTACCTGGCTATTAAAAAAATGTCTTCCGTAATTTATTTATTTTTGTTTTACGTTATGAAATAGAGACCATTAAAGGAATTGATTTTTTGCGATTTTAGAGGCATCCTTAACAATTATTTCGGGGCTAGCGGTGATTTAAAAATAAGTTTTGTCCCATCTACTTAAAATACACTGAAATATAATATTAAAAAAATTAAAAATTTTAAAATAAGCATTATGGTGGAGTTTAAATTAAATTAAAACCGGCCAATTTACATTGGAACACAAATTTGCCGAACATGATTTAAAATGTCGACCCGAAAAAACTTTTTTTTTTAAATGTAATAGTTTTATAATTTTATTTACGTAATCATATTTACATAGCAAATATGATAAGTAAAAAAAAATACAATAAACCCGCTAATAATTTTCCGAGTTGCCTCTAAAATTATGAAAATTGACTTTTTCATGGCATATTCTTCATAATTTAAAACAAAAATAAATAAAAACACTTCTCATCTATACCAGGTATTCACTAAACCTTTAACTTAAAAAAAACATAATTTTTGTCTGTTATTTTCGCCTTAAATCCCAAATTAAGTTATGTATGAAACAGGCAGCGCAGTCGTTCCTCTTAAGACCTGAAAAAACCTCACCCCCCATAAACCTGGACACCCTTGATGAGTCACCAAACTTGGCGAACCACTTGGGGTTACATATGACAGGGGAATTGCTTATCCATTAAATCCGGGACGGCGGTATATACACCCGCCTCCCAAATTGAATCTCCCAGGTTGAAGGCGGTTGGGACTCTTGTGCGGTTGGAATTCTTGTGCGGTATTCACATATAAAAATCATTTATCATTTCATTCATACTCTACTGGTAACACCTGGACAAATCTCACCCCCCATGAACCCGGGCACCCCTGCTAATTCACCAAACGAATCTAACCACTTGATGAGACCTATGACAGAGATGTTGGTTATCCATTAAATGGTTCCCGGGGCAGCGGTACCTACACCCGCCTCCGAAATCGAATCTACTAGGTTGAAAGCAGTTGGGATTCTTGTGCAGTTGGTACTTTTGTGCGGAATTCTCATAGAAAAATCATATATCATCTCATACAAACTCTACTGTTAAGACCTGTAGAAACTTATCCCCCATGAATCCCGGCACCCCTGCTAAGTCACCAAACTTAGCGAACCACTTGGGGTGACCTATGGTAGAGGTGTTGCTTATCCATTAAATCCCGGGACGGCGGTACCTACACCCGCTTTTCAAATTAAATTTCCCGGGTTAATAGCAGTTGGAACTCTTGTGCGGTTGGGACTCTTGTGCGGTTGGGAATTTTGTGCGATTGGGACTCTTGTGCGGTTGGGACTCTTGTGCGGTATTCATATAGAAAAATCATACATCATTTCATACATACTCTACTGTTAAGACCTGAACAAACCTCACCCATATGAACCCGGACACCCCTGCTAAGTCACCAAACATAGCGAACCTCTTGAGGTGACCTATGGCAGAGGTGTTGGTTATCCATTAAATGGTTCCCGGGCGGCGGTGCCCACACCTGCTTCCCAAATTGAATCTCCCCGGTTAGAAGCAGTTGGGACTCTTGTGCGGTATTCACAAAAAATCATCTAGATAGTTTTTATCCAATGAATCGTTCTCGAGGCGGCGATACCTATAATCGCTAAGAACCAGATATACCAGTTGATAAGCACTCTGATTGGTTCATTTAAATCGTATCAACAAATGATCACAGTGAAGAACCAGGTACACGCCTTTGTTAAACAAAGCGCCCTGATTGGTTCATTGAAATCGGATCAACAAAGGGAAAAAGTGTAAAATGTATATGCGATGGAAAAATGGGCGTGGTTTACAGCAAAATCTATATGACGAAAGTTGATCTTTTGGATTAACGTATATATGCCTGCTTCGGTAATGAATCAACAAATTAGGGTGAATCAACAAATGCTAACGGATCAACAAAAACCTGGCGTACCGTCGCGTCTGATCAACATAGTACGAGAGGGGATCTCTATATATATATACACACATTATGTTCCTGCATTAAGGATATTATGATGACCGATTCAACCGTAATTATCGCGGATATTAATTATTAACCAATCTTTATAGCGGGAATATTGTGACCCGTTGAGTTTAATGACATATTATGTAAAAATATATAAATAATCGTTTTGTGCAACTCATCAAAATAATAGTCCAGTAATTTGAAACATCCTACCTTGCATCAAATGGGGTAGTAATGGTTTTTACATGATAAACACCTAATGATAATGAGTCCCGATATCTTCTATCTATATTCTATATTAAAATGATTTTTTTTATTAAAAAACCTTCGTAACTTTTTTCCACTTATTATATTTCCACCAGAATAAGAGAACGGGGTTTGCAGACTTCCCAATCACTAACGGGGAAAGCTTCTCACTGCCATCTGAATTTGTAATCAAGAGAACAGTGAGACGAACCTTGCTTAATTTTCCTCCATGACAGGCTTCACCCTTGAAGCTGAAAGTCTTACAAGGTAGAACGTTGAATAACAGCCCAGTCTCATCGGCATTGAAAATATCCTTGGGAGCGTAGTCTGCAATTAATGTAGGCACATCTGTCTGCTTCCAATCTTCAGCAATGTCCAAATCAACACTTTGCGATTCTCCGCAAATTGATCTGTAGACCACATTGTACCTTTTCTTAAAACGATATATCCATCCATTTAATGCAGTAAATCCTTCAATATTTAGTCGATTCGCAGCGCTTTTTCACGAATGATTGTACCGCCGACGGGAATACTGGCCCGCGAACTAACGAACCATTCTTTTAAAATCTCTTCCATTTTTTTGTACTTCGACGTTTTGATGTACATACGTTTTTTCACCCCGGGTCCACATTGAATAGCGCCTTTTTCAATAGATTCACGGTTTTTGATGATTGGGGCCAAAGTAGTAATGGGGATTCCTAAATTTCGGGCCAGCAAAACTCGTAAGCCAACGTGTTTATTCACTTTTTCTAGAATGTGCCTTCTCTCTTGCACTGACAAAGCTTTCCATTGGTTAGACATTATGTGTTTGAAAGAATGAGGACGTAAAAATGAATAATAATCGAACCGAATCACCTTACACCGTTCGAATGTCACGACTCAATCATTGCAAGCGCGCGTAACTCGCATATTTTGAATATTTCTGATGTAAATCGCGGGAAAGAAAAACGTAAATGCGGGTATTAATAATTAATTAATAATAAATTCATAGAATAGACGTAATATAAGAATAATATAAGAATAGGAAGTAATATTTGTACAGCGCCCCTGAGGTGATTTCTCACAAAAGCGGCGCTATAAAAATCATCCGATTATTATTATTATTATTATTATTAAATGTACTGAAATACCTCGGGACTGAAAAAATACACGCAATTGCCGGGAAAACGTGAATTCCAGGTACGTAAAAACGAGGTTATAATGTATAACATAATAAAATATTTTGAATACCCAACAAAAATATACCCGGTTACCCGTAGAGTTCATGTACCTATAGGACAAAAACTGCTATAAAATTCATTTTAGCAAACAAGGCGGAATTCACAGGGGAAAAAACAAAACCAGAAAGAACCATATAATGACTTTATATAATTTTTTGAAAACCGATAGATTCAGTAAATAAACACAATGTAATCCGTCTTCCAGAGGGTAATAAACCAACCGAAAAGTAGTTTTAAAAACATAATAGTAAACAGTACCGTCAGAAATAAAACAAATTTCAAGTCATAAATAAAAACAATATTAGAAAGCAGGAGAACTCACTCCTGACATCGATGCTATATATTAGTGGTGGGCGAAGCGGCTCGATGATCCGGATCAGTGATCCGGATCACTCACTACAGGTTCGCTGATCCAGCTCGATTGAACGATGGTTCACGTCTTCCCGCACCATGCCCTCTCCCTCGCTCCCTTGGCCCTCCTAATGACGTTCTGAAGACGCTCTTACAAGATACTTTTTTCGTCCAGTTTTCATGTGGATTGTCTTTACAGAGAGCTGATTTAGTGATCCGGCTCACTAAACTGAGCCGCTTCACCCACCGCTACTATATATACCATAGATTTGGTTTTGATTGTGGCAGTCTGACGATGCCCGTGATAGGGTGAAACCGGTCCGGTCGAAAATAAATAAGTGGAAAAAAATTACAAAGGTTTTTTTAATAAAAAAAAAATCGCTTTACGTATTATATTATATCATGTCTTTAATCGAGAAACGCTGAAAGTAAGAGTACTGAAGACATGATTTAGAGTTACTATTAAATGTGAAATCATCTTCAGATATTACATTATGATAATATTTTTCAGCCTTGTAATTGTACATGTTTTTCTTGATACATTAAAATTAATTTCTATATAATTTTGTCATTTTAAGGTTAAAGTATAAGTATAAAAAATAGATTTTTTTTCATAGTCCTCACTAGGAGATCCTGTGCTGAGGTGAACTAGATCTTCTATATTTCAACGTCATGGTTTGAGTAGGGTATTTCCAGTAATTTCTATGGTGTTGTTTTGAGAATAATAGTCAGTTGTCCTTCTGTTAATTCCTTAAGCCAACTTTTGCTGGACTTAATACAATTTGATCAGACCATTAGTTTGTGTAAGAGAGACAGAGTTTGTTGGAGAAGTTGACGGCTGATTTAAATAACTATTAGCACCTAGTTATTATAAAAAAAGCACGTAGTTGAACATAGAAGGTATTGTTTCCTGTTCAGAAACCTTTTCTACATCAGAATCAATATGTGCATCCTATCTTGGAAAAGGCACCAAAGCTATTATTTTTTCCACCCGAGAGCGATATATTTATGCATCTGTAATAAGACAAGACTTTCGTTTGTATACCAAAAAGTAATATACCTCACAAAAGTGTATTTTAAACTAATTTGTTAGATACTAAATTAAAAACAATAGTTTAAATTATTTTTTGCACACTTGGCAATGTAACATTGGTGTTACAAAATACATTCCATAGTTACCTGGCAATGTAACATTGGTGTTACAAAATACATTCCATAGTTACCTGGCAATGTGACGCCGGTGTAAAATAAAATACATTCCATAGTTACCTGGCAATGTAACATTGGTGTTACAAAATACATTCCATAGTTACCTGGCAATGTGACGCCGGTGTAAAATAAAATACAAAAAATCAATATAAATTGATTGTATTATCGAAAAATAATAAAAACATCAAATAACGAGATAATCAAATGATGTATTTGCATTCTTGTTTACTTTGTAGCTGAGAAAATTAATAAAATATTAACAGATTACTTACCCCATTTCCAGGCACAATTTATCTCCGGTCAGCCATCATATCTTGTTTGATGGAAGAAGCTAGTTTTTCAAATAATTGACGCTGGGTGACATTACTTTACAGGATGACTAAAAAATAAAAATATTTAAGTACTATCATTACTAAAATTATCGAAATATTTGTTGAAAAAATAAATAGCAAAATTGGTGTAACATACATGTTACAGTGCCAAGATTAGGGTTAAAGATGCTGTGATGTGTGGGGGATCATTCTGAGGAGTAAACATGGGTCTTAAAGTGACCCATGTTGTAGGAGGGATGAAACACAGGCCAGCAAATTGTTCCACAGCCGTGATGTTGAAATCAAGAACGAATTGTAGAAACGACCCGTTCTCATGTGACAAATGTCAACTGTGTACAAATGTTGGGCGTGCGTTGCGGTACCGATTTGTACAGGGTCAGCAGTTGTGTACTATTAAAGCATCTGTGGGCGATGTACAGTATGCCCAACCTCTGAGAGGTTAACGTGACTCTGGCTTCGATGGAGTTCCCGTGCCTGAGCTGGTCACATAATTTTATACCAAGCATATCAATGGACACATGTTGGGAAAATTGTTTCCATTAAAGGAGACTTGATTATCATTTCTATCCCTTTTGGACTTATCTGACATGATTGCGTCTTTGAACCATTAAATTCAATGAGGTTATTCTTACCCCAAGAGGAAACCCTCTTGAGATAACCGCCCATTCTATGCTCCAAAGCCCTCTGAGCCATTGGAGTTTGTATGACCTTTGGGGACTTGTCAAACAAAAAACTATCATGGACTGTAGTGTCATCCACGTAACAATGAATTGGTACACATAACAAAAGATCATTGGTGTGCAACAAAAACACAGTCGGAGACAGAACCGATCCCTGTGGAACACCAGCATTTATTAAATGTAAGGAAGAGGTAATTCCGTTAGCAACCATCTGAATCGACCTCTCCCTCGAAAAGTCAGCAATCCACGTACACAAAGATACAGGAAATCCCTAAGGCAGTTTATTGACAATTCCTCGGTGCCAAACCCAGTCAAAGGCCTTGGAAATATCTAGTGCCATCGTTTGGGTCTCACCGTAACATTCTAGGCACCGCCCCAAACATTCGTCACATGCGCGAGAAGATCACCGCACGAGCAGTTCTGCCGAAATCCATATTGACGATCGGTAATAATTTTGTTCTCCTCGAGGTACGTGAGCGGTTTGTCGTTGATCACATGTTCCATCACCTTCGACAGAACTGATATACATCTCAAAATGCCATACATCATTCTTCAGGCGATGTCTTCAATTATTGGATAACGTCATCCGTCATCCGTCAATTAGCTCACCCTCGGCATACTTGAGCTTCTATTACAGCTAGATGTTAATTGAAATCTGTGTTTTCAGGTGTTCGGTCTGCATCCGCAAGCGGCCGGCCGAGAGGCCTCCCGCTCCCTCACCGCCCAGCTTCGTCCTCCCGGAGGCAGGCGAGATCAGGAGGGTGTCTCCCTCGCCCACCTCCTACTACAATAACCGGAACCGTAATGGCAGAAGACGATTGAGGCCTTTCAGACCAAAACCAACACGACCGAGCTACGAGGGTTAACATATCAATAATTTCTTGTCAGATTAAGGTATAATTTCCCAACAGGGAAGGGCGATGGGCTCAACTAGATGACTACCTTCTTGATGAAATCCATCTTCGAGATGACCTCACATCTTCTTTCAGGTGACATTTTGTAAGTGCCATCTTCTAGGTAAAATCTTTCAGGTGACATCTTGTAGGTGACATCTTCTAGATGAAATCTTTCAGGTTACGTCTTGTGGGTGACATCTTCTAGATAAAATCTTTCAGGTTACATCTTGTAGGTGACATCTTCTAGATGAAATCTTTCAGGTGACATCTTGAAGGTGCGATTTTTTATGTGACATCTTTTACATGAATTTTGATGCCACATTGTATGGCATTAATCATAGTTCATCTAGTAGGAGTGCAATAAAAACCAAATCTACTATTTTATAACAGTATTCTTGCAATTAAATCAAGCAGAAACTGTAGCTACTGTATTCCATTTTGACAATATAAACATTTTGAAATACTAATCATAAAAAAATTGCAATTAAAATTCTATATGAAACCAGATATGCTTTTATTTTTGTACTTCCAGTTTACAAATACATAAGAAAATGTTATTAGAATTAGATTTCAAATCTATTAAACTAAATATTTTGGATATTTAAAAATAAAATATGATAAGTGAAAACAAAAAAAAAGCATTTATTGATATGCCATCAAAACAAAAGCGTCAAAATATAATCACGCTAAATGAAATTATTACAAAATGAGTCACTAGTTAATATATCTCCTTTGGGAATAAAATAAACGCTGTAAATAAATGGGAGTGTTATTTTAGTTTCCATTAACCAGAATTGACACCATATCCTGTTTTAGTTGCTGTCAAAAACTGCGGCATTTTACTTTTGAAAATTTCCATTACAATATAAGTCTCACTTCTTTGGTGCTTTCTTGCCTTTTAGAATAAAATTGAAATAAAATAATATTAATAATTAAGAATTATACCTAAGATAAAAACTAAAGTCGTTTCCCTAAAATACTTCAAACTCCTATAGACATAATAAAATTAGTTACCAAAAATTTATAATCCTTTCAATAATGTAAGAAAACAAATAATAATGTTCATATTTTGCATATTATTTTTTTCAGACCCTCATTTTAAACAGTCTCTTATTTAAAATGTGATTTCATAACTACCTTCTAAGTTTAATGTATATTCAACACTGCCATAGTGTAAAGATTGTGTAATATTGTTTTGAAAAAAACCCATGTGTTTAGAAATTAACTGTACCAGTATCTATTTATGGATAAATAATAAAGTTTTTGAAAACCTTTTACCACAGAGTTGATATTTTCCTTCAGTTGTTGGTACGTTCTTGTTGTATTGAGGTGTTATATTAAAAAACACTAGTAAAATGTAAAGTAGATTTATTGACCATTGACACCGGTTTAGAGGTTATGTCCCATAGACAAACCTATAGAAGTGATCCATAGAGTATATTAGTACATTATACCAACAGTTCTTGTACGGAGTTGGCACCAACACCGCACTGCCCCAGTGTCATCACGGGGATTTTTTTTAACAGAAATCAGCGGGAAAATGTGACATTTCTCTTAATATTTGGATGACTTGTATAGCACCGTTTTTGTAAAAAATCACCTCAAGGGTGCTGTACAAATACTACTTGACCCGGTGGGTCACTCCAGATTAAAACGTTAACTGGTGACTGTTGCTATATCCAGACATAAGGTAGGTACCTAACCAGATTAAAGTCCGTGACCGAGTGGTTAACTCCGTGACTTTAAAACAAGAGATTGTGAATCTGTCCCGTGTAGGTTATTTTAACATAAAGAAAATAAATAAAATAATAATATATACATATATTTGCACAGCATTCTAGAGTGGGAGATACTCTCAGTATCACCCTGATTAGAGACCACCATTCGGAATCAAAATATTCCTTGAAATGGTTTTAGCCATGTTTAGTGACCAGATCTGAATACCCTTTCTCTTCTCGTTATCCTTTCCTCTCCCACATCCAGGAGCGCTATTCTGGTTCTTTTTAAGGAAGATTCCTTATCTTTTTCCTTGGGCTTAAAGACTTCTTGCTTGACTGTGGAATTTCAGAGACATAATTTTTTTTACTAAAACTTTTTAAAACAATTACATTATATTATAATGCATTTCAATGCATCTTTATTTTATTTTTAAATATCATAAATACGCCTTTTAACGCAGTATTACGTTTTGTAAAAAGGTACCTACCTCACTAGATAGTAATGACCTTTTTATGTCACTAATTCTAAAAGTGATATTTTCCATCGTGGTTAATCTATGCCAACCGTAGAGTTGGGTCATTCCACTCATTTCACGAATTCAGTTACAATTCTGAGTTCAGTCACACGGACTCGATTCCTTGAACTCGAGTCTGTGATATTTTTAATGAATGTCATTTGCTTAATGACAGGTGACAGTTGTCATCCGAGAGAACCAGAACCGCAGTTAAGCAAGAAGTTTTTAAGCCCAAGGAAAAAAAATAAAGAATCTTCCTTAAAAAGAACGGGAATTGCACTCCAGGCCTCACAAAATTCCCCTAGTTCCGCTGAGACAGTCAGAACCTTCATGCAGTAGGTATTAAAATATATGAAAAAAAGTTTATAAACGTAAGTTATTTCAACGTAAAAATTTTATGCAAAAATATCAAATTTATTTGGTATCATAAATAATTGTTTACATTAAAAACAACAGAACGTAACTTAAATAAGGTAATAAATAACATTGACAATCAGCTATCAGCTTACATGCAAGTAATATTGCAGGATGGTGGCAGTGTTGGGTTTGTCACTGGATCTCTTTGCTGACACTGTTGTAGGCATCCGTCTTGTGATCGGACACGTTGGGAGTGGACTCATAGGTGCAGATGGTGACCCCATGCCGGTGCGCCGCAGAGAACTCTCCGCGGAGCCCGATGTAGTAGATCTTGGTAGTCTCCGACCCAAAGTTGGTGGGGAAGTGCAATGTGAGATGGGTGACAGACGAAAAGGCAACGATCCTACAAAAGACACAAACAATTATATTACTCTACTCTCACTGAAGAGATAAACCGGTAGAAGTGTGTTGTGGACATGTCTGTGTGCCCAAAGAAAGGCCAATTTTATCTTACTCCAGGTCAAATTGATCAAATAATTTAAAATATCAAGATTACTATTTTTTTTTTTACATTCATTTATATAACATACATTTTTACAAAATTAAGTTATTAATTACTTTGTTGCATTTACCAATGAAATTTCCGCCACATAAAAATAAAAATTTGACTATTTGTAAATGATAAAATAGAAGAAAAAAAATTTTGGAAGTGAAATGACTAAATAATATAATGTTAAATCCAACAATATGAAAGAGAACATATCCACAGCAAGGGTTGAGCGTTATAACTACGTTTGGTGACTTAGCAGGGGTGCCCGATTAATCCAGGTTTTGGCGACAGATGCGCCTGCCCACCAGCTGCGTACTGGGCGGGATGGGAAGAAACTGATTGAGGGAGACCCCTTAACCTCTCCACCTGGAATCTCGACCCATCGCCTTGTACCGCAGTGGGAGAGATGGATTAATTTGTCTGTTACTCCTGGACAAACTGACCCCCAGATACCTACCCACCCCTCATACCTTTCCTTAAAAATATGACATAGGCCCTGAGGGAAATTATTTTCCTCAGGGCCTCCTGTGTGAAGTTAATATAAAAAATTAAAAAAACTTATGAACAATTTTTTTTTCGTTATGAATTTACTAAATACAGTATTGAACAGATAGTCAATTTCACTGCCCCATCTGGGGCATAGGAGTCGAAAGGTCCTATGTTAATTAGCAACAACAGTTTTCTTTCAATTCTGTCTATTACCTATTTTTTAAAAGAATGAGAAACATTCCCGTATTACGAATATTTAATCGAGCAAAGTTAATTCCTCATCATTTAAATACGGGAAACACATTATAAATATAAAAAAAACCTCACAGAACAGAGAATTTTAATTATTTTTTTACTAATTCAGTATTACCGATATTAAATCATTATTTTAAAAACCTGTCCAAAATAGAATTGGGTGGGAGAAAATAAAATCATATAAATAAGTCATCACAATGTGGATTAACCGCAGTTTGGAAATGGCCTAGAACGCCGAAACAGCTGAAACAATAATAAAAAATAAAAAATACTTGCAGAACTTAACAATAACACTATTAAATTTGATTTACATAATTTTTTTTTAAATTAATTGGAGTTCTACGAATTATACACAAAAACAATTAATAATTAATTCCTCTTACTTCCGTTATTATAAGTGGGGAATGCTGCTTACGCATTCACAGCACCCATCTAAATCACTTCAAATTAAATGTATACCCCTGTCCAATATGACTTAACATCAAGCAGGACCGCCTTGAAATTTAACACAAAACTACGTTAACATCATCTGTTAGCTATAGTGGTTCATAGTAGGAATTTCGAGATAAATCCGCGGTCAACAGGTTTGATAATAATTAGTAAGATGGCGATGTACAAGAACAAGGTAAGTGCTCGCAAGGACTCCCCTAACATAGGGAACTCAAGATATTATTTGTTAGTTTACTCGTCTGTGGTCCTATGTGCCGGTCAAAAATTCTACCAGTCGATAATTTGCTTTAGTTACCCTATCAAAAGTCAAAAGCCCGAGGGTTAACATACATGGTTATTTCCGGATTTATTTCATTTTCTAAGATCCTTGTGTATATTTTGTTTTCATTTATTATAAGATTGTATAATTGTAAAGACTGATAGTGGTTTTTTACAGGCTCAGGGCGACAATTTGCCTAAAATTGACGTTTGAGTAATTTTCTCAGTGTTAAATTTCTAGGTTTTAAGGCGATAAGATAAGAACAGCATATTCTATATCTAAAAGCAAAAGACATGGGGACAGTACAGCATGTGGATTTGCCCGACGATAATGGTACTTTCTTAAGAGAGGTGGTCGACACTAGTGTTAAGTTAAAGTAAAATTCTCAGCAAAGGAGTCGATGATGAAAAATTACTTGACAGATTCAATGCAACCTACTCCCAGTCATGGACAGATGCATTTTGCCCATAAGCAGGCTGCACTGTAAAATATGATGAAACATTATGCAAAGAACTAATTATGAAATGCACCCAATTTTGGTCTGATCTAATTTTTACAAAACTGAAATACAAATGGGTAGATGTGTAAAATATATAATTTGTTTTAATTACCTCTCTTGACTCCTCCTTATGAATTCTCATAACTGATATAACCTTTCAATAGAATATAGAGTAACATTTTTCAATTTACAGTATGTAGATATATTATAATGATCTACAAAGAAAACCACATTTAAAAAAACATGAAGGTTAGCGTTTATAAAAAACTTAAACTGCACCCAATACTTGTTTTTTTTTTAAATTTTTATTCACGCATGTTGAAGAAAAACGTTCAAAGGATTTTTTGAGGATATTCAATATTTAAAAATATTTTGTAAAACATACGTAGGGCGGTCAGAAAAAGATTATATTTCTAATTTGTTTTTGATAAATGTTAAGCCTACGTAAATTTAAAAAATATGTAACTCATATTTTCCTCTTAAAAAACATTATGTTTATCGCATTCTGTAATAATATTATCATTATTTCGAATGAATAAATTATTCCACTCCATCTTAAGCCTCTGCTATTTTATGTACATAAACTCGCCGGCCAATCAATATCATATCACGCACTTTAGGAACATTTTCTGCAGTAACTGACGTCAAAGGCTTGCCACCCACCGTGGGAGTCACCTTCGATGAATATTCTGCCTCTTCTAAATTAAGTAGTCCATTTTAATAATAATAATAATAACAAAGCATTTATATAGCGCAGTTTTGTGTGATTTCACTTCAAGTGCGCTTTACTCTAAATAAACTTAAACATGATTAAATAACTCCATTCAGTGGTATTCCTACAGTGCTTCTTTTACATTCTATTTATACATTCTTAACATATTACATACATTCTTGCTTATTCTTAATATTACTCCTACAGTACTCCTTAGGTGCATATTCATAAAAAAATTACATAATTATACATATGGCTATACAACAATAACACATTCACAATATTACTACAAAAATAGTAGCATTTTGTCACTATAACACGGACAAGTGGAAAGTCATCGTACAAACAAAGAAAATTTTCAAAAAATTCGGCGGTGTTTTGTCTATACAAAAGTAAAAAATCAAAATCTGCCAAATTTTCAATTTATTAGTTTAAAAAAGAAAGGCTAAACACGTCCCATTCAAACTCCTGAAGAAACTAAATTAAAAGAAATTTCGTCTTCAAATTTCAGCTGGATGCGAACTAAGGATGGTTACATAATAAAATTATTTTAACTCCGTAGGACATTGCCTGTACAGTCACCATACCGTTCAAAGTGAATAAATGCAAAAAAATCTGCTAAAGATGTCTATTTGATATCACTGACTAAAAGTAGAGTATGTTGGGTTTACGTGTGCTACCTTAATTTTCTTTTTCAAAATTACAATTTGTTTAATAAATCAAAAGCATTTTTATTATGACAAATATGATCAATTTAATGAAAACAATTTTTTTTTCTTCAATTAATCTCTCTCCTGTATAATTCACCCATTTGGTCCTCTTTGTATAAAGTACACTCAGACAATATAGAACGGTTTCAGCACAAATTTCTTAGGTACATAAATTTTAAACTTAAAATTACAATTGAAAATATTAATTATGTAAGTTTGATTGCATCTGATTACGCTGTCTGACAGGAGAATTATGTCAGACCTAGTTGTATTATACAGAATCATTAACAACCTAATTAACAGCCCTGCCATCCTCGCCACTATTAGGTGATTTTCCCATGAAAACGGCGCTATAGAAGTAATTCAATTATTATTATTATTAAATGTACTGACGAGGAACACAAGACAAACCGAAACGTTTTTCTGCAACACTTACACAACTATCAGTCTCATTCATAAACCAATAGGATGCATAATCTGGGCAACAGGTTTGGCGGTGTTGTTGATGTATTTGCTGACTCCACTTACGAGTATACAGTAAAGCGCCATCTATACCAGCACTTTGATGCACCATATTTCGCACCGAATGCACCAGTGTAAACTCTCTTTCAGTTGCAAGCATTGTTTACGAGACGAAGAGGGCAGATACAATGGATCTTTTTTTTTAATTCTTATTTTTTATTTAGACTTTCCAACAGAATACATGGCATAATTATGACAGAAATGAAGTTTCAATTAAAAAGGAGTACATAAAAGAATATTTTTTTACAATTACTCTACTAAGGGAAATAATTTCCCTCAAGGCTTGTATCATCTTTGGGGATGCTGTGTGGGGGGTCTTTTAGAGGATAAGGAGTGAACCTGTTGTAGAAGAGAGGAAACACAGAGGCCGGCAGATCACACAAGAACGACTCGTAGAAGCGACCCATTCTCATGTGACAAAAGTCAACCATGTGCAAATGTTTAGCGTGTTTCCCAACTGCACACCGGTACTGAAGGGATCAATGACGCTAGTTCCTCGGAGCATCTTCCATTAAAATACCTGTAGAACAAGGACAGCATTTCCACCTGACACCTGCGTGCTCCAAAGATTGCAATTCAAATAGGAACAATATCAAATCTTTATAAATACACATATCGACCCTTTGGAATAACAAGGTTCCATTTGACATGGCAATGTTATGTGATAATGAGACTTAAAGTTGCTCTCTCCAGAGCACATTATCATATGACATTGCTATGTCAGATGGAACCTTGTTATTCCAAGAGGTCGATACATCAGCGATTCGTCTTTAGCACATAAGAGCAAATAGTTCCCTCAAAATAGTTCAATTTGCACTGCAAGCTCTATCAGAACGTTGTGAAACTAACTTGTATGACCAGCCAAAACATTGGTCAGCCCGGTGGGTTTAAGGCACTGCAACACTAAATAACTAACCATCACGCCGTTTCTCCACAGGGGTAGGCAGAAAGGACAAACCACCAAACAAGTCGATCTTGGCATACACTTCTTGCTTCATTCACATTCATACATCGTCTCATACATTCTCTTCTATTATTCCGACTTCTGACATGGCCCAACTCAAGTATTTGATTCACTCGATCGTGCTATGTCTTCCTCAGCGGTCCCCGGCTTCTTCTTCCATTCATTCCATTCACATTCACATCATATATTCTTCTTATACTCCTTTCTTCATTCATTCGCTCTACATGTCCAAACCATCTAAGCGTCCCTTTCCTAGTCTTACTTATTACGCTTACATCAGTCTTGCATTCTTTACGAATCTCAATATTTTCCACATGATCATACATGGTTTTACCACACATTCGCCTAAGAAATCTCATTTCTATGGCTTTCCATTATGTAGTAAAAAAAACTTCATACCAGACAGTGGACACAATGCAAAGGTGACACAAAAGTTAAATTCAGATTGTATGTACATAGCGGTTGATTACAATAAGAAGTGGCCTACTTTGTGGAGTACTCCAATGTCCCAGTGGTGTCTCGCTGCATCTCAAACTGCTGATCAGGGCACGCTCCCACGTCATCGAAGGTCATGCTGGGGCGGTTTTTGTAACTATAAGAAAAGAGACGGTAATATTTTTTATTTTTTAAAAAGAAAGTCAAACATTCCCGGGTCACGAATAGCCTGACAATATTTGAAAATCTCCTACTACCATCACAGTAAGCGGAAGATGTTGCTTGTTTCGTGATGGAGGACTTAGCCAGCCGAGGAATTGAACTCACAAGGCATAGCTAAGACTCAGACGCGATGCCAACTCAGCCACTGACAGGTGTTCATTATATCTACAACTCCATTCGCTAATAGTGAGAGAAATTAGAATCTCCGGGTACATTGTCAGATGCTGACAATCCCTGTACAGCCGAGTAATCAATTTTGTTTGGAAGTTTTAATTTACCATGTACTTTTGCTATTTTTGGATTAATAAATGCACGGTTAATTAATTAATCAATGGCAAGGTTGTGTCGAAACCGGTAGCGAATTTATTAATCCAAAAATAGCAAAAGTACATGGTAAATTAAAACTTCCAAACAAAATGTCTAGAAATTGCTATATAGTGAATGCCGAAAAAATACAAGAAAGAGTAATCAATTTATAGATTATAACAATATGCAAAAACGAGTTAATTACTGCAAGTGCAAATGCACAAATTTTAGACAAAAATGATGAAAAACAGGAAAAATATGTGGCAAGAGAAGTGCTGGCTGAAGGCGAACATCACGACTGAGGGGTCTCAAAGAGTGAATTTGGAACATGACAAATTCTCTATTCGGGCTGAAGTATTACGGGTTCAGGTGTTAATGATATTGTCTACACCAGAAATTCGCAACGTGGATATCGCCCCCCAAGGGGCGTTGGAGAGACACAAGGGGGCGGTGGTGGCCTCAAGGGCAAATGAGGGGGCGGTGCAGGGTTACAAGGGAGGGCGAGAACAGGAAAAATACTTTTAATAAATGTTCCTTATGAATTCAAATGTATTGTAGGAATATCATTTAAAGAATCATGCGATAAAATTAATTCTTCAATTATTCCATCGCTTTATAGATGGATTAACAGTTATTTTTGTCATTTTTTTACAGTGTTATAACACCTAACCAGGTTTCTCGGGACCTGTTGTCAGGTGAACAATAATGTACTACATAATATGATAACGATCATATTAGTTCAAATAAATCAATTTAATATGGTGTTCCTCAGGGTAGTGTTCTAGGTCCAATTTTATTTTTATTATATAATAATGACCTTTGTAAATTATCATTCTTGGGTTCTTCAGTTGTATTTGCAGATGATACTGTTTTGGTGTTTACTGATGAAACTTGGGGTGAATCTTATGCTAAGTGTGAGTCAGGATTAAAGACTGTTAAAAAGTGGCTTGATCAAAACCTTTTAATTTTAAACACACAAAAAACTAAATATATTACTTTTACCATTTTTTTCCATAAGTAGACCGTTCCTTAACAATGCATTGTTGTGTACACGAGTGCAATTGTCAATCTTTGGAAAGAGTAGATAATATCAAATATCTTGGCTTAATTATTGATAAATATTTAAAATGGAACGATCATATTGCTGTATTAACAAACAAAATAAGAAAACTGGCCTATATCTTCAAGACCCTAAGAAATATGTTGGACAAAGTTACACTAAAAACTGTATATTATGCTCTTGTTCAATCTCTTCTTTCATACAATGTTGAATTGTCACAGCGCCCTTGAGGTGATTTTTCACAAAAATGGCGCTATATAAATCGTCCAAGTATTATTATTATTATTATTATTATTATTATTATTATTATTATGTATGTTGGGGTTCATGTTACAAGACTACCCTAGAGTCCTTAAATGTTACTCAAAAATTAATATTAAAAATAATGTACAAGAAATTTTTTTTATATCCATCACACTTATTATACAGTGAAAGTAAAATTATGACAGTAAGGCAATTTTACATAATACAAGCTCTCTGTAAATTTTTTAACAATATTGATACTGCTATAAGGTCACAACAAGTGCGCAATACTAGAATGGGTTCTTCTCTAATGTATCAACAGGCAAATAACAGAACATCATTTGGACAAAGGAGTTTTTCTTGTAAAGCTCCCTTGTTATATAATAGGCTCAGTGGCATCATTAAAACTATAGATACGCTAAATTTATTTTAAAAAATGGTCAAAAAGTCTATGTTAGCTGAGAGTGGTGATTTTGCTTTATCCATTATGTTGTAATCAATGTTGAAACTTTATGTACGCTCGATATTATCATTATTATTTACTTATTATTACTTTATTATTACTATTTACTTACAACCTAATTTTTTACCTAAATTTTATTATTTACTTACTACTATTTACATAATTTTATCTACATATTATTATATACCTATATTTTTATTTTTATTTAGATAATTTTATCTACATATTATTATTTACCTATATTTTTATTTTTATTTACATATTATTTACCTATTTTTATTATTATTATGTACTTATTACTATTTATTTATTAATATTTACTTAACATTTAATGTGTATTATTATATGCTTATTAATATTTACTTAATATTTAATGTGTATTATTATATGCTTATTAATATTTACTTATTATTATTATTTAATTATTATAATATAATTTTTATTATTTATTTACTATTATTTACTTATTAAGATTTACTATTATTTACTTATTAATATTTACTATTTTTTATTCATGTATTATTATTTACTTATTAGTATTTACTGATTATTATTAAATTGCAAAGCCGCTCATCTCAACACAGGATTGTCATTAAATTGCAAAGCCGCTCATCTCAACACAGGATTGTCCTAGTGAGATGAGTGGTTAATGTTTTTGTTGTCATAATTAAATTTAAAAAACAAATAAACGTCTCCCACATGTATGTTTCTGCCTGCGTTGCTCGATCTTCGCTCCAAAGCCCCCGCCGATCTGCCTGCCGATACACCAAATCATCCTGCCGGCTGAAACGTTTCATTAATTTGGGCAAAAAAAAGTCACCACACTTCCGCCGGCTTGCCGATCCGTTGATCAACTGATCTCCACACGGAAGTGTTACATGTAAAGGAATTTCTCAGAGATGGGAGCGAAGTGTGGCCTGATACGTGATACGTCGTAAGGTTTAAAAGTTTTGCTACAGTTTTAACCATATATATCATAAAATAGACATCGCTGTGGCGATTTCCCAATAATAATAATCTCATGTCATAATTACCCAGAAGATTTACACATAAACAGAGCAAATTTAGATAGTTTACTTGCGATGTTTCGTTAAAAAATTAACTAATACTGATTTTTAAATTTCTATTCTTTACTTTTGATTTTCCGTAAGCACTCGGAGAAAAGCCATTAACAAAAAAAAACAAATGCGCAGCGCACACTCAAGAGCTTTCGTGTAAAGTCAAAGCACACCGATCGTTGAGAAAAACCTTCGCATCGAACTGACGAAAGATCTGGGCGTTCGGACTACAGGTAGCTGCCTTTACACGTACGTTTCGGTGGACGTATTGGAACAAATTGTGGTGTGATCTTAAGTCCGAAGCGTATGTGTAATGTCCGCTAATATGTAAAATATTTATCAAGAACGACGAAGACGAATAAGAAATCCTTTTTTCTTGTGGTGTGATAAGATCGATTGATTCTTCATTATAGTGAGGTGATTTTCCCACGAAAACGGCGCTTAGAAGTAATCCAATTATTATTATTAGTGACAGAATTCTGGATCTGAAATGTTACCATTCCACCAAATATTAAAAAAAAACAACCATCACATAATGTTCACGCGAGTTCATCGGTCACCTACTTCCAAATAATATGTGCGATTATGTGCATCTCCCTTGCCCCCTTCCCCCCCTTGTTTGACCTTCATCCACCAGTCCTACTTGAACCGCAGCCGCAATGAGTCACCTGTACTGCCGTAACTAGCGATTCAACCTATACCAGTGAAACACGAGTGAATTATATATAGTGAATGGTGAAATCGGTGAGTCCCTTCTCTTACCACTTCCAGCTATTATTGTTCCTCAATCCTATACCATAGTCGCTCGAAAATACTTTTACACACAATCGCAACTGCAAAACCATCCTGATAATTACAATCAGGATTGGTTCCACCCGCACGCACCACATATTATAATATGCATGCTCACTACTCACCAGACCTGAAATGCAGAATGTGGTTATTTATCATTATTCCAGCGAAGGGTTCTTGCAGGTAGGAAAGAAAATAAGCAGAAATTCTCGATATTATATTGAGAATTAATTTGTGGGATCAATTGCACTGAAAAGTTAGTAATAATTATAAGAATTAATTTGGAAACTCACATTCGTAGACGTGCCGGGTGGCAATCTGAGTCCTCCCCGATGACAATGATCCCTTTAAGTTTAACATTGCCGGTGAATGGAATATTAAACAAGAGTTCCGCATCTGCGTCACTCTCTACCACCTATTGGAAAAAGATGTCCATCTTTTAAATAAATAGAGTTTGGAAAAAAAAAAATATTCATTTATTGCTCGAGACCCATTTAATCTCCGTACTATACTCACACTAGGTTAAAAAATCATTTGAATAAACCGTGATGGTTAGTTAGTTAGTTAGTTTGGATAAACAAATTTTAAAAGGTGAAAAAAATAACCTCGGAATATTCTGGAATACAACCGAGTAGAAATGAGGAAAACAGACTCCAGTTTCTCAAAATATCAGAAAACAGAAAATATGTATTTTGTAAAATTACTTATATCTGTGATAAATTTATAATGAATCTGCAGCAGTCAAAAATTCTGTGCTACGTCCCCACCCCAGCTTTGTGTAAAAAACACTTTGGTTCACTGGCTCATGCTCTTGCGCCTTGCACAGACTTGTTTTAGTATTATTTTATTTCAAAAATCAAGATGTAGCAAATGGTGGATTGTAGGGATGAGACAAATATTAGCTGAGCGCTTAAGTTCGAAAGGGGGAACAAATGAGAAATTATAATACAACAACACCGGGCATCATACCTTTTCTAAATTTAGTCTCTCCTCCCATGGTTTGAAAACTTGCTTTCCGGCATCCTCCTCAGACTCATTCAGACACTCCACATTGGAAATGTCTATTTTCTCATACAGGCTGTACTGTATGCCCATCTCCGGAGTATCATCGTGATTATTATCTCCCTCACAGCTATGGCCATGATGGTGAGACATTTCTTTGACTAAACTGCTAAAAAAATGTACACAAAATATCATTAGTCATCAAATTTTAAAAAATCTTTAATGGTAAACATCTTATTCGAAATAAACGGGATTCTAAAACGCAATAAAGTAAAGAGTCGACTTACTATCAGGGATTACCAATGAATTAACAGTTTCGAAAATGTACTTACTGAAGTAATAAAAATCGAAAACGCGGAATATATATTATTCTTTCAATATTTATTTTATTTCTTCTGCCAAAGAATAACGCGGATATTTGAATGACAGTAGGAAAAAGTGTTGTTATCCGAGAATCCGAAGAGATTATTTTGTTTCTGACATGTAAAGCGTTATATACACAGGGTGCATATTGTAAGTATTCAGAGAGTAAAAAAGTAGTTTATGGATATTTTTTGGGCTTATATTTTGTAAAAAATTTCAATTATTAAAAAAGAAATAAATAAATTTTAAAAAAAAGGAAAAGAGGGTATGATGGAAATACGCAAAGAAATATGATTTTTTTTCTGATGGGACTTGGGTGGAAAAACACATAATTTAAAAAAAAGGAAAATAGTTTCAGGTTCATAAAAATAAATAAAAAATACGTGCATACGCGGACTTAAAAAAAATGCACTTCTTTTTTAAATTTATTTATATAAAGCGCGTAAATATTGAAGAAGAATTGACGCCATTTTTAGGAACCCTCTACATGATGGACCATCTATTAATGGTCCATCGTGTAGTGGGCTTAGTGGCGTCTGATGGCTTATGGCGCAGGACGATGGCGCGGGATGGCCTTGTTGTCGGTTTTTCGTCCATACATCAAAGGATGGTGGGCCAGCGATGGTGGCGCTCCCTACACGTAGCGAACTGCTCAATGTCCGCTTGAACGTGCTCCGGAGATGTCGTCCTAGTTAGTAATATTTACGTACTTCGAAACATTTTTCAACGTAATTGGACTTGTGATGAAACTATAAAATTCATCGAATTGTTCCTTTCATGAATGTATATTAAATATCAAATACAAAAGTAAACGCTAAATAGACATTTTCGTAAATTATGACTCTCCAAATATTGTATTTAAATTAAGTAAATAAGCGTGTTTAAATAAATATCTGCATTTATTTCCCATTTCCATTGGGCTAGAATTATTGGTAGCCAGAAAAAATAAAACAATAACAACAGATTAGAAAAAATATTCCATTTTCTAAATATCCGAAATTAATTTTTTGATATTAGGTAGCATATAATATCATAAAATTGCATTTACATATAATTTGTTTATAATGTCATTGCCTAATGTACTAAAAAAACTAATCATCTCGTTTTTTAACCATATATATTGCCGCAGCGGCATGTCCATCCGGAAGCATGTTGAAAGTAGAACTGATCCTCGCCACTCGCCATCGTGTAGTGGCGTTGCAAATAAATGCAGAGGCCATCATGTAGAGGCCCATTAACGTTAGTATGAAATGACATTTGTCAAAGGTGCCAACTGTCTAAAATGGATATTTAAAAATAGGTTCTACCTAGAACCAATTCTTTTATTTCCGTATTTGCAAGTATTTTTTTTTATTATTTTTATGAATCTGAAAGTATTTTTCTTTTTAAAAAATTATGAGTTTCTCAACTGAGTCCCAATAGGAAAAAATACCAGAAATATAGATACATGTTTAGAAAGTGATAAAATTTCATCACTAATTTATAAAGCTGTTGTCAAAATATATGTTGAGAGTTTAGAGACGTAATTTGTAGATACAGTCCGACATTTAAAGATAGCTAAAAATTGTTGGCGCTGTGGTCGTTCATAAGGTTTCAGGTGGCAGCACGAATATGGCTCATGGGCATAATGGTTCAAATAAATATTTTGTATTATTTAATTTAAAATGATGCGACAAAGTGAATTTACAGTTATTGAAGATGTATTTTTTTATTATTTACATTTTACAAAAGAAAAAAATACAATGCTAAAAAGTCCAGATAAACTAATTTTCTGTAGTTTGTCTAACGGGAGCTTAATATTCAAAACTATAAATTTACATGTAAGGTTACATATATATACATATAACTATATAAAATAAAATCATATACAAAAAACTTAAAACATAAATATTTCTCAAGAATCTTGCTCAATAGTATTTCTTTATCTATATATTTTTACTTTATACAAATGGTGTTCATATAAGTGAATAGAAAGATGGAATGAGGAAAATATTAAATAAATACGTAATTTGCAGTAATTAAACAATATTTATTAAAAAAAAAATCTAAGAGAAAGTGTAAATAATAGACTAAAGAAAGAGTGCAGAGTCAGTACAGAGTCCCACCAGAACACCGGGGTCCAGGGGGCACTGATTAAGCTAGAATTTGGAGTACATGCTCTAAGGATGAGAAGGAGGGTATAATTTAATTAGGCGGTATACATGGAAACCTAGAGCCAATATGGGAATGTAGGATAGATAGGATAGGAATAAAGGAATGGATTAAGCGTCGGTTTTAATTTGTAGCTTCCTGCTTGTTTTTATTTCCCGCTTCTTCTTGTTTCAGTTTCTAGCTTCCCGCATTTATGTTGTGGTTTTTTCTTCTCGCCGCTTCTCGCTCATTCTTCTTGCTTCTCGGGATCCAGGGGGCACTGATGAACATTCTGACAATTTTTAGAAATTTATAAAATATTTATTAAAAAAAAAACATTTAGTTACTCAGATAAAGTGCAAGTGGGAGACGAAGTAACTGTGCACTAAGTAAGAGAGTCCCGCCAGAGGGACTCCGCTCCCTGCACTTTTTTTGGTTTTTTCTCATTTTTAGCTTCTCGATGTTTTATGCTTCCCGCTTCCGTTTTCCCACTTCCAGTTCAAAAAAAATATTAATGATCTAAATTATATTTAAAAAAAAACAACAAAATTTGACCCGAGTCGTCATTCTTCTGGACGTTTTTGTTTACAATAAACTGTCAAATGAAGTGTAATGTCAAATCTGAATGTACATTGCATTGCAATTGTTTAAAAATCAGCATAAATCCACAAAAATATTGTTTAAATACGTGCGAAATTGATAAAATTTGTCAACAGACCATTATAACTTACCAGTCATTTCAGCAGTGCGTTTGTAAACGTTTTCAAAGTTAGACAAGTTTCTTAGCGTTAAATTCAGCCAAACATCGCCGGAATACACAATAAATAACCTCCTTCGTTCCACTGTTTATAGGTTTATCCATTTTAAATGATTTTAACTATTTATAAATGACTAAAGCAAACAGTAATGATAGATTTTGCTTAAATGAATTATAATATCGTTGAGGTTATGTGATAGTTTTCGATAAACAACAAGGAAATGTCAAAGACTTTGGGGTTGCCATGGAAATGACATGCTTAGTTCAAAATTTATTTTTTGTCAAGAATATTATGCCAGGCTGTAGGTATAGCAATAATAATACGAAAGTCTGATATATCATTTGATATTACCAATAAGTAATGACCGAATTCACAGACATACTTATTTTTTAAACATGTGCATTTCAATTGTTAATAATTTTCCCAGACTAGGCAGGCCTTAAACAAATTGCACAAAGGCTAGCCGCGTGCATTTTTTTCAAGCCGGAAACCATCATAAAGTTTAGAGTCATCGTAAAGTACCCTTAGCTAGCATTTCGAAATCAGATAGAAAGTCGGCAGAACTTAACAAAGGGGCACTCGACCAAAGCATCGTAATAAACGCGTAATAAACGTGTAATAAATGAGCGGCCCGCCAGACAAAACGGGTCATAAAAAGATCCCTACAGATGGTTACAGGCAACAGGGCTCTCTGAAGACACTCGGTTTTAGGCTTCCGCCCAGAAAGGTACCTATTCTCGCCCTTCGGAGAGGCTGCCCAGGCCCTCTGACGACAATTAGTGTTACGCTTCCGTCCCAGAAGGAAATACGATCTCTGCCCTTCGGAGATCTACTGCAGAGACCGCCCAGGTTCTGCACCGCGAGTTGAACCCCCGCTTCCACCCAGGAAGATGCTGATCTTCGCCCTTCGGAGATCAAACCTTCGAAGACCAGCCACTGGACCCTGGACAGCCATCAGTAAAGGGAAGTGTCTCTGAACTCATATTATAATTAAGCCCAGTGAATACTATACTTTCATGTAGTATCAACACCTGAAGAAAAAGACTTTTACGCAGGATAACTAAGACTTTGCCGAATAATTAAGCCCAGTGAATCTCTAGTTTTAAGAACACAAACCTTTACGTAGATTTAAGCGAAGTGAATAAACTTTAATAAATTTAACTGAATTTTAAGAACCGTAGAATTAGGTACTTGACTCTAATTTTAATGATATTTTATACCTAATTAAGATTAGCTTTAGCTTAAGACTAACCCCATGATTAGAAAAATAAATGCCTTATAGTAAATACATAAATTGCTTTTCAGTTCCTAACTTTTTGCGTTATTCCTATAATTATAACCCATGATATGACGGTGCGTCGGGCAGTTGGTATTATTCTAGGAATAACGCAAAAAGGGAGGAATAGAAATGCGATCTTAGGTAGTTACAAGTAATTTATTTTTATTGCCCCATCTACGCCGTAGCGCTTTCGTAGCTGCGCCGAAAAGTCCTCCCAGCTCCATCGTCCTCGAATATGTGGCTGCCACCACTTTTGCGCCTCTCCCTGTAACCTCTTCACTGATTTCTCTACCTTTGTTGAAGGTGAGCAGCCCGTCAAGCTGAAGAACTCCTCGCAAGCGAGAATGAACACTTCAGGTTCTTCCTCAGCCAGACCTCCGAACTGGTCTTCTAGAATCCTCGAATGGCACGAGGTATGCCCTATGTTGGCCATTATTTTCGATGACGGGGGTAGGCTATCAACCTCCACGGTCGCTTCGGCCGCGGTCGCCTGGGTCGCAGTCGCCCGTGTTTTTCGCCTAACCGACGTCATTAATAACTAAATTTAAGAAAATACTCTATACCTAAAAACATAACTAAGATTAACTTTTTTAAGGGCGCCAAATACTCTTTTGAGGGGGGAAGCATTAAACCTAATCTACACTATCAAGACAACTATTAAGACAGGATTGTTCGTGAAATTGAAAAAAAATACATGTATACTTAACAACCTAGCTACTAATTAATTTTTAAGGGCGCCAAATACTTTTTGAGGGGGAAGCATTAAACCAACATTATACGAAGAGGACAATTATTTAACAAACACGATATACAGGACACTTTCAAAAAAATAAATTATTTATACTAATATTCCTCCTTTTTGCGTTTCGTGAGTCGGAAATCTACACTCAGATTCCTACTTGCCAAAAGCAAGCAGGCCCCACGTTGGGCGCCAATTGATATGACGGTGCGTCGGGCAGTTGGTATTATTCTAGGAATAACGCAAAAAGGGAGGAATAGAAATGCGATCTTAGGTAGTTACAAGTAATTTATTTTTATATACGTGGGTTTAGTCTTAAAACAAGAGTAAAACTTAATTAGACAATTCAATAAAACTAGATACCGAATTACTTAATTCTACTGTTTAAGTCTTTGTACTTAAAATTAGAGGTTCACTGGTTTAGGTAATTACTTAATTCTACTGTTAAAGTCTTTGTACTTAAAATTAGAGGTTCACTGGCTTGGCAATGTGGGAGGAATTATCATTAGAGTCAGGCACTTCCCTTTTTGGTGATGACTGTCCAGGGTCCAGTGGCTGCGTTGTATGTAGAGTCCTCGCGTTCGCACTACGTATTCGTGTACCTCCGGATCGGGAGTAGGTGCAACGCGGCGATAATCAGAGGCCTGGGCGGTCTCCGATGTTGATCTCCGAAGGGCGAAGATCAGTTACTTCCTTCTGGGATGGAAGCGTAGAATTCGTAGAGCGTAGAGGACCTGGGCGGCCTCTCCAAGGAGCGAGAATAGGAACCTTCCTGGGCGGAAGGTTTCACTTGGCTGCGTGTCCTGGGCGGACTACTGCAACCGACTCTCCGTCCTGGGCGGACTCTTGCTTCCTCGGCGGAAGACTGCACCTCACTCGTGCTTCCTCGGGGAAGCTTTCACTCGACTCTCCGTCCTGGGCGGACTCTGGCAATCGACTGTCTCCTAGAGCCCACTGTCCTTCTGTCTACCTGTCTACCTGTAGGTATTATCTTTTAATCCGCATTGTTCAGCGGCCTTTGTTCCGTCAGCGGCTCAATTCCTTTGAGGTGTTTATTGCCGTCTCATAAAATTCCAACGGAATTGTGGGCTTTCCCAAAATAGCCGTTAAGATTATATTATTTTAGTTACGATTTTTCCTAACAATAGGCTCGGCTAGCCTTTGTACTAAATTCATTTTATGGCCGGTCTAATCTGGGAATTCCTATTATTTAAAATGCACATTTTAAATCTAAATATTTCGGTGAATTCGGTCAATTATTTTAGGTCATTACAAAAGGCTATATCACCCACTGCATTAATTAGCGTCTTATCAAGTCGAGTTCCATTATTTCGCCTGTATGGGAGTTGTTTTATAAAAATATTTCAATAATTATTTTTAAAGCAATGGCTAGATATATGCAAAAAATGGTGCTCGCATAAAAAATAAAAATATTTTATATATAACTTGTTGCTTCGTATAATACACAAAATATTGTGGTTCTGGAGTTTTCTATTCGGTTCATTTTGTTTCAATGATTTTGCCGTAACGAAATTTTTAACATATTATCTTTATCTATGCAACTGTCATCTGTCGCAATTCGCAACTGGTAGGATTAAAATGTCGAAAATTAACAGTCCTCTAGTTTTTGTGAGTGTTTTCCTTTTATTCATAATATGCTCCCTCAATGTTGCCGGTGAAAACTATGCGGAAAATGATATGCCCCTCAGGGGGGTGGGCCCGACCGTCGGCGGACTGAGTATGAACATAATGTATTGGTAAGCGGCACCTTGTGGTTATCTAGAATAATATATGCATTAAATTAAATTGGTAAGAAATCATCGGTGTTCTTAATTGAGGAAGCCTTTGAATAGCGCAAATACTGGAAAAAATGTTTGTTTTCAGTATTCAAATGAGTTTTAAATGCACGAGGCGTGCTCGGTGGTCAAAGAGCGAATCAAGTTGACCTCTTCAGCGACTCACCTGAACTCTCCACTATAAACATTTACGATGATTAAATATGTATTTTTAATTTTTTTATTGTGTATCGATAATTATACATTCTTCCTAAATATTGGATTATTGTAATCACACAAGAATTATTTTAGTGTAGGGACTAATAGGATTTGCCTGTATAACTCTCACCACCTTACGAAATAGCGTATGACCTTGTGTAATTACACAATTTGATTTAACAAATATGTTGGACCACAAAATAGATGAACGAACCGTATTTTATTTGCAGCTACTCCTGTGGATACAAGAAGGTATTTGACGAGTATTCTGGAATCATCCAACAGAAGTATCCTGATATTTCTGTGTATGGAGCTAACTATGATCCCCCTGGATTCAACATGCTTCTGTCCAGAATAATTGTAAGTTTAATATTACTTAAATTCGAAAGTAAAGAGTAAAAAGCCTTGCAGTTTAAAAAAAATCATTTTTTTATTATATTCCTCATTGCAATTTAGTTGTTTACCAAATAGGACTTTGGTAAGATTCAACAATTCCACTTCGCTGTTAAAACGCATTGGTTTTTAAAAAACTTTGTTTCAGATTAATAAAAATTAGAAACAATTATGTGCATACATGCAAATGCAAAATAATGCGTTTAAATTCATTTAAAGCTTAGTAAAGTTTGAAGTTTTTGTATGGAATATTTAGGTTAGTTTTTCTCTGTAAACCAAAACTAAGAACCTATTCTGTCTGCATATATAATCAATTTACTTGTTTATTATTTTATCACAAATCAACATTAATACACCAATAAGAAAATCAACAAGGAGGATAAAAGACATTTTTTATATTAAAACCTATAACACAAAACAGGATATTTCTCTCCTTTACTGCGGACATTAACCCCTTGAAGCATAGTGGTATCAAAAATAACCCACCTTTTTTTATCTTTTGCTGCATGGTGGGCTGTAATTTATACCACTTTGAAAAATTAAAACCGCTTGAAACACATCAGTTTAAATTATGTCCCGCCCACTCCAACGGCTTACTATATCGGCCAATAGATGGTACATACATACTTTTCGAAGTTTTCGAAATTCTGTGCAACACAAGCATTTTTTTTGTTTCAAATCTTGTGCCTCAAAGGGTTAAGAAATTACGATACTATACACTGCTCTAATAATGAAATAGACATTTTTAATGACACAATTAATCAATTTAAAAAAAAAGTTTTACCATATTAACCATCAAACTGATAAAGTGATGATACCCTTTATTAAGTATCAAAACAGTGTACCATCAGCACAGGTTAGTTTATACAACAGGACTTAGTTTAGACACCTACTTTATAATATGTTTTCGACCTTTCACTTCTTTTTCATTCTTATTATTATTTTTACGAGATAATGTTTGTTGTTGTTTATTTTACTTATTGATTATTATTGCTATGTAAACATTCGTCTATGTAAGTTTAGGTCATATTGCCTGTTTTATGTACTAAAATAAAATAAATAAAAATACTGTATTATATTTAAAATAGGTTATTGAGTTCTTAGTTTGGTTATAAAGAAAAAGAAAAAAAAATTGAAGCGGCATTGTTGAATTTTACCAAGACTTTTATAAGGATGTGTAAAATAAATTGTACTAAGACTTGAATATTGTGTAATGGCAAGTGTTCTTTTTCAATTTAGTTCCTTTCTGTTAAAATCTGTTTTATTTTCAGGGAATTTTAAAAATGTGTCTGATTGTCTGCGTGATGAGCGGAATGAATGTGTTTGCGTTGTTCAACAAACAGCAGCCCTCCTGGTGGCAATGGTGCATCGACAACAAGCTGTATTCCTGCATGATGCTGTTCTTCCTCTGCAACACCATCGAGGGTCAGCTGGTGTCCTCGGGAGCCTTTGAAATCTACCTCAACGACATGCCCGTGTGGTCCAAACTAGAAACTGGCCGCATTCCGCAGCCGCCGGAGCTGTTCCAGATCATTGAGAACACCCAGCGGCTATTTAACGTTGACGATGCTGTCAAATCAGGCTTTGTTAAATAATCACTGATAATTCCCAAACATTACAGCATTAACAATCATTGCATTTAAAGCACGTACGGTAAACTCTTTCTTTTCCACCCTTGTTATCACTTCACAGTACTACCTTTTATCTAAATAAAAGACGACTCTTCTCCGTTTAATTGATAAGTTCAGAATAATGTCTATTAGAGTGGTCCCCTGTTTCAAAGCATTTTTTCTTTAAATCTACCCACGAGGATGGGGATAGACATGTCTATACACATATGTGTATATACACATGTCCACTATTTTAAATCTGCTGGGTCGGAAAAGGGAGAGTTTAGTGTGCAGAAAACTATAGAGAATGCCCACTTATCATTTTAAATAACCTTTCATAGGCAGCCGTTGGAATTTAAAGATTTGTAAATATGTATGTATTTACATGCCAGTCCGTATATACTTTATGTATTTTATTGAAACATAAATTATTCTAGATGTTTTTTCGATTCAAACTCTATTTCCAACAAATCATTACACCCCAAAATTACCAACGCTGCTGCATTACTATCGATGCTACAACCTTATCCAACTCAAAAGCATTCCTTTCACAAGGTAAACATAATAGAATTTATGTTTCACATCATTCCCTGAAACATAAAATCTGTTTCTTACTCACACATAATGCTTATGAGTAAATATTTCCATGATCACATATTTACGTGTTAATTTTACAAATAAGAAATACTAAGTACTTTTCCATTGTTCTAAAAATAAGATCTTGATAAAACAGAAGATAAGACTGTAATTATTCATATTTCTTCTGTGTTTACAGCAAATTGCCATAGCAATTAAATGTTGAATGTCTGTCAAATATTGCATCGAACAAAGTTATTTTCTATTTTTAGTTTCTTTCTCTTATTTTAGGAATGTTTGTGTGGATATCGTCAATATTATTTAAAAGAACTGACACGAGTTCAATTTCATTTCCTTATTGATAAATATTCTCTTTGAAATCAACAATATTTTCATTGCAATTATTCGGGTATCCCAGAAAAAAAAACCTTTAAAAAAAGTAGATTGTGTTTCTAGTAATCAAAAATAATAATAAATACAAATAATGGGACATTAGAAGGTGAATACAATACAACTGCTACTGTCAGTAGAGTTAATCGAGTCATACGGATAAGACGGTGGTAGGACGATTATTGTTTGAATTTACCAAGGTGAAGGCGAAACCAAATAATGTCAAATAGAGGTCCTTCAGATTGGGCATCACCATATTCATTCTTCCAATGGACGAGGCCCCTAGCTTTAGATTATTTGGTTTCAATTATTATGCTTACTATTTGCAGATGAAGAATTGTTTGATGTATATTTTCTTAATCTAATTATGTATTTCAAATTTATTTTGCACTTACACGTGTTAGAAATAATTAAATAGTCAAAATGTTCACAAATCAACATAATTAATTGATAAAAATTACCATTGCTTTATTGAGGAACCTTTTGTTTTAATGATTTTAATACATTGGTTACGGTGTGCACATATTTGTGCCTTTCAGAAACCTTGCGTTGCGGCGGGGCGCACATTTTTGTGCATTTCTGTGACCTTCAACTTCATATACAAAAAACACGTTTTAAACTTGTAATATTGGCTTTGCGGTGTAGCGGATACGTGTCACTATAATACATACATCATTATGGACTCTTCACTGGTTCAAAACATTGCTAAAAGTCATCAATATTTTCAAGGAAGAATTGGAAATTAATTTTAAACATAGATGACAGACGGTAGTTTTTTTTTCGTTATCGAAAAATGAACTAATATACGAAGATCATTGACTTTTACTTTAGTCATTAACTGATACTTATGACATAATAAACTCAAGTGGGGAAGCCCTAATATCATTTTTTATTCGCAGCTGTTGCGATTTCAGCGCTTGTTAAACTGTGTTGTTATTACATATTATACCAAGCGTATTTGACATTTTTTTACTATTGTGATTTGTGGACTTAATATAAGTATATTTTTTAATAATTTGCTAATAGTTTTTATTTTATTGATACAAATTCCACAGTTTTAAGTTTGCTGACATACATCCGGTAGCGGGACTGCATTTTAATCCCGCCCGCCGCAAGTGACACTTTTTTAACAAACATCGCCGTAACTAATGTGTTAACAAGCCATTGAAATATTTTCATAATTTCTTCAAACAATTGGTATTCACTTTGTGGCATCATCATTAATAATATATGTACTACTATGGATGTACATAGGAAACTTTAATGTCTTTGAGATTAAAATGCATTTTCTGTGTTTGATGTAAACTAGCAAAATTGTTATCATAGTTGCTTTTGTATTTTAATTCACAGGTTAATTCAATCAGGAATTAAACGGCACGATCAAACGCCTATTATTTGGATGGATTTTTATAAAAATGATGTTTTTTCAACATGCACATGTAGCAATTTAACTCCTAATCAAATTGTACTGTATCAAGTTGGTGTTATTGATATGTCAAAAGACCCCCGTGAACAGCCAAAATCTAATATCGTGAGCACCATTGAATCGTGGCCAAGTCAAGCAAGATCCCTGTCTGTTTGCAGACTAAGACTGAAGTCCTTTGTAAATACACAAACTCTGCGCTTCTCGGAATATTTTTTACGCATATTAAACATGTCTAATATACTTTAATTCCTGCATCTATACAAAAGTCCTCAATCTCAATCTGCCAAAACACAAGGACTTTGACTTGGCCAGTTTTCATTGTATGCTCACGATATGTACACTTTGCTTTGATAATAAATATTCTTTCTACATTTAAATGAGTTGAGTATAAACAATCTGGAGTAGGTGATTCGTGAAGTAATATCCCAAATATAAATCTTTCGATTATTTCTAATTTTGAAACTGTCATAAATCTTTTGCATTTCATTTTCTCACAAGTATTTGACATGGCCGATACAAAATTTAAAATGCTTTATACAATTCATCATTTATTTTTTAAGAAAAATTATTGCAAGATACAAACATTCACCCTTTTAATATTTAGTTTATTGAGAGTAAAAACATAATAAAAAAATGCATTTGTATTTTAAGAATTATCTAAAACAGTTTGCTCAAAATAATGATACAAATGGCGCCTGCCATTATTTCTAGAAAGGGTGGCCGAGGTCCATTGACAGGTGCAATAATTACCTTCTGGAATATCTGTGAATCCTCATTGTTATAAATAAGAAATATATTATCACAACAAGACAGTGGACGCATTTAATTTCTTTTGTATAAACATTTTGAACCGTGTATATAAACTGTATTGATAATGAACTGCAAATATGTAAATGTTTATTTTGAATATCTGTCAAACGGTCTTTTTAATTATCACCCTCGCCCCGGGTTTTAATTAACCATTATTTATGAGAAAGAATGCAGGAAAAACTGGAATTTCCACAAAGAACAAGATAGTTTGGTGCAAGCCTCTTATTCTCCATCTTTCTGTGCAGTGTCAGTCCTTGACCCTCCACAGAAGAACATAAAGGTGCATTTAAAATGTGTTTAAAGGCACATCCCCTGGAACATTTAGGGCAAACATTTTTTTTTTAAAAGAAAGATAAACATTCCACAGGCTATGAATAACCTGACGATATTTGAATTCCTTCTAACTAACTAACTAACTAACCATCACGCCGTTTCTCCGCAGGGGTAGGCAGAGAGGATGGACCGCCAAACAACTCGATCTTGGCATACACTTCTTGCTTCATTCACATTCATACAACGCCTCATACATTCTCTTCTGTTATTCCGACTTCTGACATGGCCCAACTCGAGTATTTGATTCACTTGATCGTGCCATGTCTTCCTCGGGCGTCCCCGGCCTCTTCTGCCATTCACATTCGCGTCATATATTCTCCTTACACTCCTTTCTTCGTTCATTCGCTCTACATGCCCAAACCATCTAAGCGTCCCTTTCTTAATCTTGCTCACTACGCTTACATCAGCCTTGCATTCTTTACGAATCTCAACATTTTTCACTCGATCATACATGGTTTTACCACACATTCGTCTCAGAGATCTCATTTCTACAGCATTCAGTCTACTTTCATCCTTCCTCTGCCAGTTCCATGCCTCACTGCGATACATCAAGGTTGGTATCAGCACTCCATTGTGGACTGCTTGCTTCGCTTCCTTGGGCAACTTTTTGTTTGCGCCAACCGCGTTCAGTCCTCTGTTAATGGAGTTTCCTGCATTCACCCTTCTTTCAATATCCCTATCAGTCTTTCCATCTCTCGTAAAAATACTTCCCAAATACACAAACTCATCAACCTGCTCCAAGTATTCATCATTCACAACTATATTGCATACTGTTTTCGTACTCTCTTTCAAACACCATGACTTTGGACTTATTTACATTCATCATTAGCTCATTCATCATACATACTTCGTTCATCCTAGATACGAGGGACTGTAGATCTTCCATACTGTTAGCAATCAGCACCGCATCATCAGCATATAACAGACAACATACTTGCAGACTACTCATTTTCGCGCCCAGGCCCACCTCTTTCAATTCTTGCATACAATTATCCATGTATAGATTGAATAACCACGGTGACATTACGCAGCCTTGCTTAACACCTTTTGTGATGTCGAACCACCCCGTAAAATCACCGTTTGCCCTAACACATGCAACGCTTCCCTCGTACAGCGATGCGATTGCCTGTATAAGATTTGTATTCACACCATACTTAGACAACACCTTCCATAACTTTTGTCTGTCAACTCTGTCGTATGCTTTTTGTAGATCTATAAAAGCACAGAAAAGTTTCTGTTTTTTTGCCAGAAACTTCTCTGTGAGCATACGCAACGAGAAAATCTGATCCATGCACCCCCTTCCAATCATAAATGCGCCTTGCACATTCCATATTTTATCCTTTGTTTTCATTTGTACCCTTTCAATCAATATCCTACCATACAGCTTACCAAATGAACTTAGCAGGCTAATAGCCCTGTGATTTCCACATTCCATGCGTGACCCTTTACCTTTCTATAGAGGCATGATCACAGCCCTTCTCCAATCTAATGGGGTGTAACCCTCCTCTAGACACTGGTTAAAAAGTTTGCATAACCATGTGAGAATTATACGGCTATTTCCTTTAAAGTATTTAGCAGCAATATTGTCGAAACCAACAGCCTTACCATTCTTCATACATCTAATTGATCTTTTAATTTCATCCATGCTAATTTTGGGAACATTCGCCCCATCGTTATTCATACCTGACTCGCCACTGGAATCTCTATCACTCGGATTGCTTTCGAAGACCTCTTCAAAGTATTTCATCCATCTCTCTTTTATTTCTTTCTCATTCGTCAACATTTTTCCATCTTTCGATTTTATCACTTTCACACATCCACTTTCTGGACCATTCCGTGACCTTTTGACCTCCTTCCAAAATAGTTTAATATTTTCTTGGAAGTGATTTGTCATTTTGATCCCCTCTTCCTCTTCCAGGCGTTTCTTTCGTTCTTTCACTCCATCACATACTCTTTTCTTGCATCCCTTGTAAACTTCTTTCGCTCTATCCCTCTCTTCGCTAGAAGCACTGCCAGCCGCTATCAGAAATAACCACGCTTTCTTCTTCTCTTCTACTACCATTTAAATGGAAAATGTTTCTTGTGCAATGATGGAGGACTTAACTAGGCAGAGGATTGGACCCACAATAACAGGTTGGGAACCCGACGCCAAGGTGGGTACCCGATGCCGTGGTGGAAACCTGACACTTTGAACCACACAATTATCTAACCGATATCATTCCCACAAGAATCGAATATAACCACAAGACTACCTCTGTCCCTAAAACTTCTTCAATTCTTTGGTCCCATCACGAGAGGATAGAAGTCTCGAGGAGCTCGTTGAGGATGATCCCTCACCCGATGGATTCAGACGGGTCAGGTTAAGAATGTCTGCACGTTGCCGAGTCGAGAGGTGTAGCAATCTAAGTTAATCTCGATTCCAAGACAGCAAATTCCACCATAAATAGACGTTACAAATGAAATATTTTAAAGTTCAATATCCATGTGAATAAACCAAAAATATTGCAATAATTCTTTACGCACATTTCAAAGTATATACGTATGAAGTAAAAAAAAAGGTTGTGCTTTGAAGAATGATTGTACCTACGTAAACAAGGCAAAATACATGTTATACATAATATATTTTTTTAATGTATTACACTAGAGTCAGCAGTGGCATGCATTGATACTTGACTGAGGGTACACTGTAGCTATGTAGGTGTTGATAATCACTATTCATCTCGAAACCGCCCTGAATGCCTTAGGCTGCTCTCTGACGGTCCGGTGAGGAATGAACATTTCACTCGCTACTGGAGATACTGCGCAGAAATACAAAAATACTATCTTGAAGAAGACAGTTTTTTAACATAAATGAAACCGGGTCAGGTTGCAAGTGAAGAGATGAAAATAATTGTTAAAATAGAAACATTGTATTATCATGAAATGATTACTAACACAAAAATTTTTTTTTTTATGTTTATATTTAACCTTCATTTTCTTAAGGTGGGCACAGCTTTTCAGCCTCTATGGACTGCGTGCCGCTGAGAGTTGGTAAAGGCAGCGACTGACTTGTAACATTTGCCTGTAATTTAACGCTCGCCACTGACTTGTTGGTTGTTCCGTGAATAGTAATAATAATTATTGGATGATTTGTATAGCGCCGTTTTTGTGAAAAATCACCTCAAGGGCGCTAATCTTTTAATTGTTACAAAACAAGCCATACATTCAAAACAAGTTCGCCCCAAATATAAAGTTACAATTCAGTCACTGTCTTGAGAATAATAAACCCAGGTATAAATTTCAAATACATTTATTTTTATCACAGGTGTATTAGAACTATCGAGGATTTTCAGTTTAAAAAAAAAAATTACATTTACGCCATACAGGTGGCTTTGAGGAAAATAATTTCCCTCATGGCCTATGTCATCTTTGGGGATGCTGTGCGGAAGGGAAAAAAAGGATGACGGGTGGGTAGGAATCTGGGGTTCAGTATATCCAGGAGTGACAAACATATTAATCCATCCCTCCCACTGCGATTCGAGGCAATGGTTCGAAGGAGTCTAGCTGGAGGTCAAAAGGTCTCCCTCAACCGACCTCTAGACGCATCCGCTGCCAAAACCTGGAAAAACCTCACTCCATGAACCTGGGCACCACTGCTAAGTCACCCGCTGTGGTGAACAACTCGGGGTGAACTATGGCAGAAGTTTTGATGAGTATATTTTTCACAGTTTGAGAAATACGAAAGATATTTTATTTGATTTGAGTTTTATCAAGCTATGGATATATTTTAGACAATATATAAATATGCACGATGACCAAAACATGGAGAAAGCAAATTTGTATAAATTATAAATACCCCGAGGTAATTTATAAAAGAAAAAAAAATTACGATCTTTATTTCGATGGCAAGTATTTTAGGCAAAAACCAATTATAAAGAATCGTCTATCATTTGATAATTTTAAATTGGAATATAGAGATGTTTTGAACAACAGGCCCCAAGACCTTAAAACTAAGTGGATTCTTAACTTACAATGTAAATAAATAATACATAAAACTAAAATTAACATAAAAGGTCCACTGGATTAAGAGCTAATAAAATTAATGTACATTGATACAATTATTTGATTGCGAGACGATTCTTAAGGGTAAACAAAACGCAATACGCACTCACGGATGGCGCTAGTTTAAATAATTTAGAAAAAAACACTTGGCTTCTGATGCTTTTAAATACTGAAATGAATTGTTTGTTGGCGGGTGTACGCACAGAATACGAGATGGAATAAATTGTTATTGTAAATTTAACCGCCCGTCCTTTGGGTTATTATTCAAAGAGTAGGCAAAAAAAATTGAGTGTTTTTCAATAGATTTTGCAATAACAATAAGTGTTTACAATATACCAACTGTATAGTTTTTTTGTACCTGAACGTACGGGATACGGCTTGTTGCGTTTGGGCGATAATATAGCGGATGTATCACGTACGTTCATATGGGTAGGGCGGTTAAAGCTTAAGATAGCGGATGTATCACGTACGTTCATATGGGTAGGGCGGTTAAAGCTTAAGTCCTACAAGAAACTTATAAAAATATTGTGTATATACATATTATGTTAGTGTTACAATAATATAATTGTGATTTATAATTTAATTCCTTGAGAAAATAGTTAATAAATCAATAGTGTGCGTATTCAAAAACTAACTACGAAAGATTCATTATTTATTTTACAGAATCAAGTAGATTCCTCTTTCTAAATGACATTATTGATGGCTTAATTACAGTCTGACATTTTACAGTAGACAAAAAATGAGGGCGCTGCGATCGTTTAAAAGGTTTTAAATGACAACACCAAGATGGCTCATAGGAAGTAGAATGTAAGTTAAAATAAACAACAATGGTCCAAGTGCATATTTTTTGCTTTCACTAAACGGTATCCAGAAATTAGTGGTACTTCCTCAAAGGATATGATTCTACAACAGACATATTTAATGGTTTGCAAGGAGGATATTACATGGAAAGCCAATTTTTTTGTATTTCTAAATTTTATGTATCGAAATAGCCATTAGATGTTAAATAAAATTAACAGATCAAAATTATAAATAAACAAAAAAGGGATGAACATTTAGTTATGTTTTTCTTGTGAATGTTACTGTTTGTTTACAAATAATACACTGTTAAACTCAAGTGTGACACATAAAGGTTTTTCTTGTGAATGTTACTGTTTGTTTACAAATAATACACTGTCAAACTCAAGTGTGACACATAAAGTCAAATCTGAATCAATATGGTTATACATAATTGTTTTAAAATCGGTATAAATCATTTGTAAACATATTCTAAGTTGGACACGAGGTTCCTCGCTCGAAATTCTGCTAAACGACACTTGAAAATGTCAAAAACCTTGGTGTTGGTGGCATACTAACAACATTTTTAGTTCCAATTGATTAAATGTCTACAATATTCTGCCATGCTGTATTTTGGGTTGTACAGTACAGCGTTGTCAATGGGAAAATATCTCCCATGCGTCAAAAATGTTAATTGTTCGGGGAAACTGATTTTTGAGATTTACGAATTGTTTTTTAAAACATAAAAATTACGCTTTGCAGTTTTGGAAGAGAGAATCGTATTGTAAAAAATTTTGTGTACAGTGCCAGGGAACATTTCTCCCTCTTCCTTTGTCAACTGTGGTTAGAGGTGCATAAATATGGAGATAATTTTCTCTACCCAGTGAGCGGGCTGCCTATTGCTACTGTAGGGGTTTTATGTTCTAGAGGCACTTGCTGATGGCAATATTATATTTAAGACCGCTCACTAAGGTAATGGAGGGTATAAGATGGAATTTGGGCGAAGACGGAGAGGGTCGGTGCTAGGGGTCCAGCGGCCGAGGTTGGAGATATAGGGATTCGAGTTCGATTCTAATTTGGAGTAAAATGTTTTGGCTAAATCTATTATATATTTTCGGAGTAGAGGAATTGTAGTTTTAGAAGCGAGAATATTTTATGTTCGCAAATAAAAACCTTAAAACTTATAGTAGAAACAATTTTTTATGTGATTTTTCTAACATTTAACTAATTTTTGTAAAACCACATGGGAGGATGTTTTTCCATTGACGACGACATATTATTAAGGTGCAGTAAAAACATTTACATTGATATCTGTACAATGGCTTGATAATTATTAATTCTTCTCAAAGTGGTAGGGTTTATTAAAAAACAATTGCATCTTGGTTAGGGACACCTTTGAAACCTAATTAATATACACATGATAATCCTCACAATATTGGGTTTAAAATTAACACTTAATTTCCAACAGTAAATAATATCAAAAAAATTACCTAATGGACGGACAAATTAATTTTATCCTAGTCTACTTACGATTAATAAAAAACACCTTTTGAGGGACATTTTGCATAAATAGCATTTTACAAATTAGCCATACATCTTGTGAACTACACATATATTTATTTGTATAAGGTTCTCAAATATTAAGTTTTCCTGCTTAATCTTTTCAATGCTATCTATCCCATCACGCGGCACGGTGAAACTTCACGGATCACGTATGCCACATCCGCATACAGGGATAGCCGCTGATGGATCACAAATGCAACAGACTCAGATCAGGTTAAGAAGTTTTGTAATTTTGTTTCCTTTAAAAATATTTTTTTTAGGATGGCCCAACGTATGTGGGTTGACATGTACATATAAGGACTCCACATAAGATATTACTTTTTTTTAGGATGGCCCAACGTATGTGGGTTGACATGTATATATAAGGACTCCACATAAGATATTACTTTTTTTAGGATGGCCCAACGTATGTGGATTGACATGTAAGATATATACTTTTTTTTCTAATCCTTTGAAAAACTTTACAAGAAAATTTTCACTGTAAATGAATATTTATTATTATATGAGATATATTACATAATATGAGGCACTGATAACCAGACAGGCTTAAGCGCCATTTTACTCAAATTTTATCTTTGTATGAAGTTTTATAGACAACTGAACTGTAATATCTTCGTGCCGCACAGACTCGACAGTCAATATTGCTGAGACAAGTTCAGAAAACATCATGTTGATTGTATGTTATAGAGGGAATCTGTAATAAAATATGTGCCATAGGAACTCAGCCGCCTAATTAGTATGAACTAACAACAGTTGGTGAAATCGCGTGCTTTTTTTGTGGCTTAATATTTAACGATTTTTGTTGACAAAATAGTTTCACTACTCGAAAATCACGTGTAGCTACGTAGGATCATGGACCTCTGGAATATTCAGGAAGAAACCCTACAACTGACATCAAGCCTCAAGTCTTGGCACTTTCCGTAAAACATGTGCTATATACATAAAGAAAAATTTATGACTTGTATTTCTATTTGTACTAACTGTATTTCTTAAACCCTATTTTTTTTTGAACTGGGGTAACTGTATTTCTTTTTTTTTATTAACTGTATTCTTTCCGTTATAATTTTATGACTCTATTTATTTTATTATGTATCTTATATGTTTTTTATTACTAGATGTATGAAAATTTGCTTACATCTAAATAAAGCTACAAAAACAAAAACAAACAAACAAAATGATGAACCGAAAAAATCAGGTTAGTTTGCTTATTTTTCTCAAATTTGAGGATAATTTTTGTTGTTTTAATTTATAGTTTCTTCATTCTAATTAAACTTTAGCGTTTGAAAAAGTAATTATTTAATTAAGTAAAACTACTTTTGTGTTGTCTTCAAATGAAAATGAAATTAATAATTGTAAAAAAAATGATTTTTTAGTATTTTAAACCATAATGGGAAGAGAGGTGAAATGTTTGAAAAACTGTTAATACTTGATATATTATTGATATATTAACGTCAGTAAAAACATTGGTTTTCAGCGCGCATTATGTTGTTACTTAAATAAATCAATAAACAAGAAATGTTTATTATTTAGATGCTATAAAATTACAAATTCATTTTTTTGTTGCGTTTATTTGGCATCAGCGAAATCAAAATGGATTGATGAAATGAAAGGATTAACTAAATTCTCAAAAACCTCAAAAGCATTTTTCTCAAAACTACTCAAAAGGCGTATAAGCCTCTCTGGTTCACAGCGCCTCATATCTGCTTCTGTATAGTATCTTACCCATCAGAATATAATATAAAATAGTAACACATACATGGCAAAAAAAATGATGCTGATTTTGCATTTTGAAACGTAAAACAACTCATTGCTACGCTAGTAGTAACAAATTATTGAGGACTTCATTTCAACACATGCATTGGGTAATATTTGCTTAAATGTGCTGAAGAGTGGAGATCTGAATCTGACTACCAGCAAATAAGTGCGGTGCTGTACAGTCTCCAAATGACAAAATGTCAAGATATTCCTTGGTGTTTACTTGACGGGCAGGTCTGATGCGTTATACAGTCTCCATAAATGCCACAATGTGAAAATATTCCTTGGTGCTTACTTGACAGACATGTGACAGACGTGTGACACATGGGGCAGGTCTGACGCGTCCTCCAGTCTCTATAAATGTCACAATGTGAAGATATTCTTTGGTGTTTAATTGACGGGCATGTGACAGACGCTGCAGGTCTGACGCATTCTACAGCCTCTCTAAATGCCAGAATGTGAAGATATTCATCGGTGTCTACTTGACGGGCGTGTGACAGACGGAGCAGGACTGACTCATTCTCCAATCTCTATAAATGTCACAATGTGAAGATATTCCTCAGTGTCTACTTGACGGGCGTGTGACAGACGGGGCAGGTCTGACGCAGCACCACCTCCTGCTGGGCCACGCTGCTGCCGCATACCCTGCAGCTCCACACGGAGTGCGTATCGCGGATGGACAGGCCGCTGAGCGTGCAGCCGGGGAAGTCTGCGCCGCAGTTCAGGCAGCATGTGGACCTGCAAAGGTTAAATCATTGACAGCCGTTACGTTTTTCCCTACTTTATTTACATTGTACAAACCAGACAGAGGGTTAACATAAAAAATACAAAGAAATAACATGAACAATAAATATCAACCGTCCAATAACGGTGTACAACAATATCAATCAATATCGTAACTTTACAAGAGAATGCTTTAAAGAAACAGGAGTTCGATACAAGTCGAGTTTTTGATTGTTTTGCACCAAATTTTGGGACCTTCATTGTCAATTACATCCCAAATTTGGTGCAAAATGATCAAAAGCTTAACTTACACCAAGCTTCTGTCTCTTTAAACCACTCTCCTGCAAAGTTCTGATTTTGAAGTTACGATACTTTACATAGGAGGGGTCGTTATGCATGCAAGAGAAAATTTATTTGTAAGAAACAAACAGCTTTTAATACAAATATATATACAGAGGGAGTCTAACGAAAGGTAAGCCCAAAAAAGTTTCTTGTGCTAACAGTGGTTAAATACAGATGTTTTATTTATGAATCTAACAAGAAATAACAAAATAAGAAGGAAGGGAGGAGAGGAAGATAGGATCGGGACAGGAGATGCTATCGATACATTCTATACTCGTGCATCAATTAGTGGTTGTACGTATTACTTCGATTCAATATTTTGAAAGGGTATTGTGAAGAATGTCGATATTGTAAAATAGTGCATTATATGCGCACAAATACGGGGAATTGGAGAATTTATCCAACAATTGGTCCTGCATAAGAGCAAATAAAAAATATCGGTTTATCGGATTGGTCTTGACGGTTTGTGAATGTTTATAAAGTTAGTGAGTTCTGGCAAGTCCAGGTCATTATTCATAATTTTAAATTACAATAAAGTGAGTCAAGTGAAAACAAAACAATTTTTAAGACTTTTTGAAAGAGAGAAGTGAATAGAGAGGTAGAAATACATGCTAGATTACAAGAGATTCGAGAAATTTAGAAAAGTTCAGGGGGTTGTAGCTAAATATATCAATTGACATTAAAGTGGATGTGATATATTTGATACATTCGCACAAGAGGTTGGAAGAAGGTAAAATTTTGGAAAGGGATATGGAAAGTTTCGGGGTTTCTTAGAAAATTTTGGCCAAAGGGAAGATTCTACATGGTTATTTATAATTTTGAAAAGAAATTTGATGTTTTTTGTCGGAAAGCAGTGTGAACAATCCGGCTCTACATTAACTCTTCACAGGAGGCCCTGAGGGAAATTGTGGAAGGTATTTTTGTGGAAAGGAAGGAGAGGAAGTTCTGGAAAGGAAAAAACGAGGGGTGGGTATAAATCTGGGGATCAGTGTGTCCAGGAGTGACGGATGTATGAATCCATCCCTCCGACAGCAGTGCAAAACGATGAGTCGAGAGAGTCCAGCTGGAGATGTCAAGGTATCTCCCTCAACCGGGCCACCGATCAGTTGGTGGGCAGATGCATCAGCCGTCGAGACCTGGACAAACCTCATCAATGAATGGTTTCCGGGGCGGCGGTACCCATGCCCGCCTACAAAGACGAGGCAATAGATGTCGGAAGAAATACTAACAAAGATTTACTCCAAATTCCTGTAACTCACACTACTTTTGGGCAACGGAATTTTAGGTACTCTGCGATAAGAATTTTCAACATTCTTCTGGTTAGCATCAAAAAATCAGATTCACAAAAAAAATTCAAACACAATGTAAAAAATTGGATTAAAAGTAATGATAAGGCATTTACCAGTGCACTCACCCAAATTCGAAGTTATAGTTATAATTTCTTAATACAAGTGTACATTCATAAGTATTATAAAATTATATGCATAATTACTGCCTCAACACAAGCTAGCCTAGTGAGGCGGGTTATGTGAAACTTCAACTTATAACTATTTTCGTTCTTTACGTATTAGCTACTGTTATTATATTATTTTCTATTTTCCTTTTTATATATCTACTTTATAAACCACTGTACACTTACATTATTATATTATACTCGTACATGTACTTTAGTTATAGTTAAACTTAATAACAATAAAGATATTATTATTATTATTTAATATACATTACCATTCAGAGACCATGGTATGGCAGGCTGCACATTCAGCTCTGTTCACTTTAGGATCGACGGGGGAATGTTTGTTGAATATCTCCACTGCCAGCTCTTCGTAAGTATCACTCTCCTGCAAAATAAAACCATTACAAACACTGCAAATCTGGCAAACTAGAATCAAACTCGAATCCCTCCATCTCCAACCTCGGCCGCTGGACCCCTCTCCGTCTCCGCCCAAATACCCTCCATTACCTTAGTGAGCGGGCTAAAACATCAGATTGCTATCAGCAAGAGCTGCTAGCACATAAAACACACTTTACAATTCTTTGAAATAAAAATAAATAAAAGCCTTACAGTAGTAACAGGCAGCCCACTCACTGGGTAGAGAAGATTATCTCCACATTTATGCATCTCTATCCACAGTTGACACAGGAAGAGGGAGAAATGTTCCCTGAAACTGTACACAAAAAACACAACAGGTCCGGGGGAAACCTCAGGGCCTATTGTAATCTTTGAGAATGTTACTTTTGGGAAGGAAAGTGTGAAATACCATAATGGTTAAGTTAAAAATACACAAAATAAAAAGGTTTAGGTGCAACCGGAATTCTAACTCGGAATCTTAGCTTGCCAGGCGGATGTCTTCCCAATTTGGGTACCTAACCCTCATAATTTTTTTTTATTTTTAAATTGGACATGTTGATTGAACCTACATTGAAAATTTTCATTCTTGCAAATAAATACCGCACAAGAGCCCCAACTGCTCCTGTTTTTTTTTTTTATTTTAGCCTTCTATATATCTACCAACTGTTCTAGCATTTACCGGTAACGCTTCGAGCTGCACGAATGCCTCGGAGCATGTGGCGAAAGCCCTTGCGTTGGCTGCATTGAGGGCCAGGGCCGTGAGGGCAGGGGCGGGGCGGGGGGCCGGGGGACGCCGTGAGCGCAGGCGCAGGGCTGCAGGCAGCGAACCTCCCTGAGCAAGGCCCAGCCAGTGCCACGAACCAGCCTTCTGGAAGGCCCCCGTTGCGGAAGTGCTGTCTGGGAAATGAACATGTGTCAGATAATAACAATCTACATTTACATCTTGGATTTGATTCTATTTATGAATTTCTTGAAATTTTGGAGAGCTGAGAATAGAAAAATAGAACTAACCACCAGCGCCCTGATACAGAAGTCCCGCTAAGACGTAGAGTTTCTTCATCTTTATCGGTGATGTCCTATCCGCATCCTCAGATTCTGCCAGCTAAAATGAAAAATAGATAATAATAACAATACACCCTATGAATCTGTTTTTGACTATTCCGTGTAAAATGTCGAAATCAAAAATAATAAATTGGACCTACTTAAGAAAATTCATAGTGAATGAGGGATGTATCTAAGGTCAAATTTTGGTAAAAGAAAGGTAGACATGCAATTTGTAAATTTTGTTAATATTTGTAATTATTGTAGAAATGAAAAAATTACCAATGATTTTTCATGGATACAAAATGTCCCCAATAATTCAATTATTAACATGTAGTTGTATGTAATAATCCTATACAAATCTACTTGACATTTGAGGAAATTTTATTTAATATTTTTATATGAAACGTAAAAAGGGTGAAATGACAATTATAATACATTTGCATCCGTGTCATTCACTAGTTTTAAGAACACTAGTGAATTACACGGATGTGTCGAAACCGGTAGCAAATAAATAAAATTAAGTAACAAATGTATATAGTAGATAAAACTGTACAAAATAAAACAGTATCTATGTTTGAATTACATTTATCCCTCTGTAATATTAAAATATGAAAGAACCTTTCATCTGCTCTCAAGAACAATAATTCATTTTGGGATACATTCAATATCAGTCTTTCTGCAGCTCCGAAAACTGACTTTACACTCTAGTGATATGTCACTTTCTGCAGCTCCAAAAACTGACTGTACACTCTAGTGATATGTCACTTTCCAGAACATTATTTTCAGTTCACAATATCATTTCCAACTCGAGTGATTATCCTTTGAAGTTTCTGTTGAAAATAAGTAAAATGAAAATCAGTCGAGTTAAAATTTAAGACATAATGTAGTTACCCTGAATATAATTGAAGCAGCTTGCGCTAATTTTCCTGCCTCTTTCAGCTGCAGAGCCATTGCAACAGTGGGCGGCTCATTGTTCAATGTTTCACTCTCCACCTGGTGCTTGGGTTCTTGCTGTAAACAAAACATCATTCATTGTAATTAACCTCTGGCGCGCCACGTTCCTGCCAAATACAAACCCCCTAGTATGCCAACCATAAAATGGAGTGTTGTGTGGCATGTGCTAGCTGACAGTAATTTCGTAATTACTCACTGTTGTTTCACAAAATTATGTTTTTGTAAATTGTACTATCTTAGTCGATAACGCGATTATGCATTCATCAAAAATGTATGTATATTGCTTAAGTAGTTTCCCCAGAATAGCTACTTATATTCAGAGAAATTATTCTTTTCTCCCTCATTTTATATAAAAAAAAATTAATTAAAGATATTCAAAGATATTTTAATGGTTATATAATTTGATGACGCTTCCACAATGGCGACACTTTTCACAGATAAAATAAATATGTTTACATGTGACGAAATGACAAGATAGAATAATATTAAGATACGTATATTATTCCCTTGCCAAGTTAATAAAACATATTTTAGTAGGCTAGGAACATTTTTTAAGATTCAAAATGCTATAAAATCGAGTAGAGTCGGGTGCGTTGCTAGAGAATGCCGCTTCGACATAGCTGGCGCACGACGGATACAAATGTTAGAGTGCCACTCCGGCATAGCTGGCGCACGACGGATACAAATGTTAGAGTGCCACTCCGGCATCGCTGGCACACAAGCGGTATATGTATCCTGAAAGATAATTGGAGCAAATACAAAATATTAAGGGAGATATTTTTTTACCTGAAAAGTGTTCTGGAAATACGTTATCCGTAATAAATAAATAATAGTGGTGTGAATAATTACCTTTGGAGGAGCAGGGGCTGACTTCCTTGGACTCGAAATGGTGAGGTTTGCCAATGCTTCATGATCTTCAAGAGCTACGTGGCACTTAATTACTCCATCCTGATGATTTGCCAATGTGTAATATTCTCTCGCACTTGCCCTGTAACAAACATCCAATACAACAAAACTCACAATCAATTATGAGTACAATAACACAAGAATACTATTTGGGCTCCCTCACTATTGTGGTGCTTCGATCTGGTTTGCTACAGGTGCACATCTACAGTTTTGTCTCCCTCATGACAATAATAGGTCAGTGGTCTCAAGAAAAGACTCAACAAGTGCAATAATTCACAGTTCAATAGTTCAAGCATCGTTTAACACAATAAGGAAACTATGGTGAAAAATATTATGGCTTAAAGAAAATATTAATACAGATATACATTTACACGAGATGTAAATGAGGGTCCACGGATCGGAGTTCATTTAGACTGCACACATAGAAAAGCGCCGTAGTAAGTTTCGCTTGACAAGCCTACTGCAAACTTAAAGCGAATCATATCCACGCAGGCACGTCCTTTTCCAGATTTTTGAGAATTAAAATTAATTTATTTCGAACTTCCCACGACAAACTAAAATGTTTAGTCGCTAACTTGACTATTCTTCTATCGAATACCAAAAGATGCCACAAATGTACGTATCCTGGAATATTTGAAAAATGTTTATATCGGATTGTAGATGCCATTTTTTAAAACTTATTTGTATGACAAGCCAAACCTACTAGTGATATATCGATGCTTGTAAAATAGCAATGTCCCAATCACAATTCGAAAAATTAATGAAGGGTTAGGGGGGGCTTTGTAGAAACCATATAAAGCTTATGTTTACCAGTTTTGACGATCCCAGTAATAGTCTCCAATATTCCTGTATGCCTCCTTGAGCTGTTCTTCCGTCGTGTTGGTGGACATTTTCAGGAGTTCCACGACGCGGAACCAATGCCCCAGTCGCTGCCGTAAAACTATTGCCAAATCTCTGAAAACAAAAACAGTGAGGTGTTAAAAATTATATCATAAAATTATTCTTTCTAAAATGACTTGTCGTAAGGATCATTGATAAATTCGTACAAAAATAGTAATCCCACCTTCTATCCTCTTGAAGATATATCTTCTCCGCCTCATCAAACTGCTTAAAGCAGGCCAGGACCTCGGCTGAGCGCAGAGCCGTTCCTCTCAGAGCTGAAAGCCTCTTCACCAGCTGGATGCCTGGGTAGTCTCCGCAGTGCACGTAGGCCGTCTCGGCTGTGAGGAGGTCCAGCTTACGGAGGGCGGCTTCCGCTAGAAGACGCCTGGACAAAAACAAATTTTACATAGACTGTATATCTTCGGCATAGTCTGTTTTACAGCAAAAAACATGTTACCTTTGTAAACATTTTATAATAATTAATATTATGTAATTAATATAATATTGTCACATACAGATCGTAACACCATTGTCACCTCTATTCTGTTATATGCGTCATTTATGAGAAAGAGGGATAGGTTAAAATTGCGCTCAAAAAAGAAAATATGATATAATAAGAAGACACCTTCATTTTATGTTCACATGAAACCATTAGTCACATGAGACCATTAGTCACATGAGGCCATTAGTCACATGAGACCATTAATCACGTGAGACCATTAGTCATATTGAAAAAAGGTAAAAAAAAAAAAAAAAAACTATGTAAATTAGGCCTAATATTGAAGAGATAAACTGTGTTTAACATTTTAAGGGTCCAGTATAAGACCGCGTATTCACCGCCGTTAGGAATTTTAGGCCTCAAACACAAAACCACGGACCACCGCGAGCCGGCAGCAGGATTGGGGAAATGTGGATAATGTAGACCACACCGGATTGGAAAAAAATGTTTGGCTTATTGATGCATTACGAAACAAAAAACATTTGCTCTATATATTTTTTCGTTTATTCGCTGTATATCAATAAATGAATAGAAGCTTGACAGATTTAACTTAGCAGTCGGAAAAGGGAGGATTTTTTGCCGCTTACTGCAAAGTAAAGCAAGTCGATCTGTTGATATAGGATAGAGGGTAAATGATGAGAAAAGGTTTTATTTTTAAATTTGTATATAATATATTAATAATTGACAGTACCCATACAAAGTGCTTCCCTTTAACAAAAGATTTTTTTGTTACTATTTACGTATTTATTTCTTCACAGCATAATCTTTTATTATTGCTTCGGAAATATTATAGAAATCGGTAACGTGGACCACCTGCTCAGAAATACTTATAAGCACAGTTTTTTGACATAGGGAATTTTTTTCATGGTTTTTGAATCAAGGAATCCGATTTTCGATTGTCCACTTGTGGATTCAAGATGGTTGAAATGAATTAGATGCTTTTTTATATGACTGTTCTTTCAATGGCTTTGCTTTTTATTAATGGTTAAGGAATCTGACTTAGGAACCAAGATGGCGGATGTGAATTAGATCCCGTTTATTAAACGGAAATAAGAATTATTGTCTTTCAATAATTTGTGGGATTTAGAAACTCCCTTCACTATTGTATGCTAAACAGCAGTAAAAATATAACATAGGTAGATAACAATGATTTACAACCCACTCCAGACCCAGACAATAAGCTTTAATACAATACACCAGTAGTTCAGTCAATGAAGGCAATAAGAAAAACTAAAATTTTGCAGGTGAATAATACTTATAACAGGGAGTATTTTCACAAAAGTCTCCTGTCTTCCCCTTGCCCCTGCCCCAAGTAAAGAAGACCAAATATGCTATAATTTGAAATCAAATACGTTTCTAAGGACTATAGTGTCCGAGATACAGCGGTTCTAAATTATGCAAATTTTTTGTAAGTTGCCATTTTCGCTATTTCTAAAGGTTTTGGTCAATTTTGACAGCGAAGGAGTCATTTTTCAGTAAAGGTTAATCCATACTTTTTAAAATAGGCTAAAGATGGTACAATTTGAAACCAAATTGGTCTCTAAGGACCTAATATCGCCCGAAATACAACCGTTCTAAATGAAGAAAAACATTCTATGTTATCATTCTTCACAATTTTTTTTAGTGTTTAACCAATTTTGACAGCGAAGGGGTAATTTTTCGGTGAAGATTATTCAATATTTTTTAAAGTAGGCTAAAGATGCTACAATTTGAAACCAAATTGGTCTCTAAGGACCTAATATCGTCCGAGATAAAACTGTTCTAAATGACTTAAAATAATTCTATGTTGTCATTCTTCGCTATTCTTTTTAGAGTTTTAGTCAATTTTGACAGCGAAGGAGTAATTTTTCGGCAAAGGTTAACCATTACTTTTTGAAAGTAAACTAAACATGCTACAATTTGAAACCAAATTGGCCTCTGTGGACCTAATATCATCCGAGATAGTTGTTGTAAATAGCGAAAACAAATTCTATGTTATTCGAGTTGATAATTTTGATCGTGAAGGACCACGATCAAAGTGAATTAGTATTCCAGAATTTATAACCAAATTGATCTCCGGGAATCCAATAGCGTTCGAGAAACAGCTGTTCTAAATGACGCAATTTTTTTTGTGGTCATTTCTAGCATTTATTATACGTTTTGATTAAATAACGCATTTTGACATTAAATTTGAGTTCACCACCCGCCTAACATGACTTACGCCGTTTTCTAATAAAATCGGTGTGTATATCTAGAAATTCAAGATAGCCGCTAAAACTATGGATTTTGATAGGCACAAATCGGCATACTTATGTATGCAGTCGGGGGCGTCAAGATTGTAAATTATATGGGCACAAAAAATGTAAAGATTTTAAAAATAATTCGTTCATTCGTTGGCTTTGCTTTTGACCGCCTGCTCTTGTAGGTCTGTACCACGTCCGTCAGTTTTTTTCCAGTGCGCAGGTCTTTTATATTGTGCCGTATAATAAATTAATCACTTTTTTTAACCATCTTAAAGAACGTTGCAAATAAATGTGATTACAACAAAAAAAACAATCGAAAATACGTAATTCCTTCATTCCGGTGGCAGTATAACACCTCTCTTCCCAGCCATTCGTCATAAAACAGACAAAAATATCGAATTTCAAATGGACGTCCGCTCGCTATGAAAGACTTCTCACAACTGATTTACTCCGGTGAAATAAATTGTTTCATCAACAACCGCGCGGGCCAGAATTTCTCATACGATTCCTGTATGACGGAACTGAATTTAAAATTTCCTGAACTTTAAGGGAATTACAGTGAAAATCTAGATTTACTAAATTATTTTTAATAAACGCTCTCGGTTCTTGGTCTTATTTACTCTGAGATTGTGGAAGTATTTTAATTAAACATGTTTGTAATGGGTGCAGTTAACATAACTGCGAAGGCACTGTCGAACGTTTTACTTAAAATTACAGTTGGTATTTCATATATAATGTAAAATATTACAGTTTAAGAATTTACGTCACTGAAAACCTTGGACACTTTCGTAACTTTCTGTTAAAATTTGCAGATAAATTATGTGTTGTATTGCTTACGTTAGCATACTGCGAAGTGACGTTTAGCGCCTTATTTGAGTCTGCCCCCTTAAACACATAAATTCATCTCATTCTACAAATTCCCTCCCAAGAAAATTTACATACTTAGTTATGACAATAAAATATGAACAGACGTGGTCAATTGAAGATAGCAGATTCAACAAGTTTACATAAACTTTTGTAAAAATTTCTTGTTTTTTGGGATAATAATGAAATATGTACATGACAACCGTAAATCCTAACATTACACATTGCTGTGCAATGTAAGGTAGGCACATTTCATTAAACGTTGCAGTTGATAACAGTTTAGGGGTGATACTCTAACAAAACACAAAATATTAGGTACTTACCACAGTTTGGGGTGTGGATTGTCCTTGATGAAGGCTTCCGCCTCCCGCAGGCCCACCTTCTCCAGCAGCTGTTTGGTGTCACGTAGAGATTTCACCTCCATCCTGGTCAGGTGTTCAGTCTCACCGCGCTCGCCCAGCTCCGACAGATTGGCACACACTATCTCCAGCTCCTAGAGGAGAGAACATGATTTCTGGAGTACTTTATTGGAATGGACATCAGAAAAATATACATCTTCCACTTGTCCTATTCGGGTCGGGGATCCATTGCATCGACAAACCGCTTCCAGGCATCCCTGTCCTGCTCTACTTCAGCGGTCTCCGTCCATTGTAGGCCTAACCTCTGGAGTTGTTTCTTCCAACGATGTCTGGGACAGTCCACTGGACGTCTTCCCTCTGGAATAACACTCAGAATTTTCAGCGAAATTTGATCTTCTAGCATTCTTAATACATGACCAAGCAACCTCAATTGCAACTTTTCTACAAAGAGTAGCAGGGGTTTGATGTTTAGCTCATCTCAGATGATCGATAATATTCTCTTACTCTGTTGTTATTTGTACCTACTTCATATTTAATTATTTACACTTAGCTTCTAAATTGTTATAGTATAATAGCTAAAATGTTCATCCAAGTGAGTCTGCTACTCGTGAATATTTTAAATGGTGGTCTTAATTTGCATACATGTAATATATATGTTATTTTCTAATTATATTAGGTTAGGTTATTTTGTGAAGATTTTCTTGCTCTTTAGATATTTGTAGTCCACATTTGATTATTTATACCACTAGTTTATTCTAAATTGTGCCTATAAGTGAGTCTGCTGGTCATGAGTATTTACTATGTAGTATATCTGTTATTTTACAATTATATTAGGCTAGGTTAGTTAGTGTAAAGCGCACTTGAGGTGAACCTTCACAAAACTGCGCTATAGAAATTAACTCTTATTATTATTATTATCGAGCTTCTTATTCAATCCCATTTTGTAAGTGCTGCCAGTCCTCTTAAAAATCTCATTTTAGCGATTGGGCCCTTATTCTCTCGTTCATCATTCAGATTTGATGACTGTGGGGCGATACTATATTTAGCAAAAATATATTTAGAAAAAAGGTTACAAAATAAAAAAGCTTTTAAAGTTAACTTATAATATTCGCCATTCGGCAAAACATGTCAGTCACTGATGGGCGAACATTGTCGCGAGCGCACCTCGCGTAGGATTCTGTTTATTGGTGTAAGTAAAGACATTTGTTTTTATTTTTCAGTTTCTCATTTTGACCCAAACACGTTTTTCTTCTTCTCTAAATAGCAGTATCGGATTAGAAGGAATGCAGCACACACAACCTCTACATCCGCCATTTGGAATCGGAGTGTGGAGGCACCGTGAACATTGCTTGAGATGAGAGAATATTCAGCAAATATTCAGGCAAATATTCACAACTCTTCTTTAAGGGAGCTAATAGGCTCTCTCACACGTGAGCTTCTGACCGTGCTCCTCAAACTTCGTTCTAAAGCACCTACAGAAATACCCCATATCAGCCTGCTGGCTAAACCGTTACAATAATTTGGGTGAAAAAAATCACCACACTTGATCAACTGACCCGGACATGGAAGTGTAAATATAAAGGCGTTTTTAAGAGTCCGGAGCGAGGTGAGGAGTGATGCGTGGTATGTCTTATGTTTTAAAAGTTTTACTTCAGTTTTCATCATACGAGGTGTGTTCAAAAGAAAAGGTGAATTTCGAATTTTTTCGAAAAGTATTTATTTATTCATCAATATCCATTTTCTCCCCTTCAAAGTAATCCCCCTCAGATATAATGCACTTATGCCAGTGCTACTTCCACTCCTCGAAGCACTTCTGGAATGCGCTTTTCGGTATGGCCATCAGCTCGTTCTTCGATTCTGACTTTATCTCATCAATTGTGGCAAAACGCTTTAATTTCATTGGTCTCTTCAGTTTCGGGAATAGGATAAAGTCGCAGGGAGACAAATCTGGTGAATACGGTGATTGAGGCATGATTACGGTGTTGTTTTTGGTCAAATAATCACGAAAAAGTATTGATGTGTGAGCTGGTGGTGCATTATCGTGATGCAAAATCCTTGATTTGTTTTTCCACAATTCCGATCGTTTGAGCCGTATTGCTTCACGCAAACATTGCATAATTTCCTTGTAGTATTCCTTATTAACCGTACGACCAGTTGGCAAGAACTCATGATGCACCACGCCATTGTAATCGAAGAAAACAGTGAGCAAAACCTTCACATTTGATCGAACTTGGCGTGCTTTTTTCGGTCTTGGCTCTTCTGTCCGCTTCCATCGACGTCATAACCATATACCCAAGTTTCATCACCAGTTATGACCCTTTTGAGCAAATCTGGATCGTTGTTGACGTCATTCAACAACTCCTGAGCGATACTAATGCGACGTTGCTTTTGCTCAAAATTTAGCAATTTCGGAACAAACTTCGCTGCCACACGTTTCATGCCCAAAACATCCAAGAAAATTGCATGGCATGAGCCGATTGATATGCCAACATCCTCTGCAATTTCCCTAATAGTGATTCAACGATTTTCCAAAACCATTTTCTTCACTGTTTCAATGTTTTCTTCGTTTGTTGACGTGGTTGCAACTCCAGGACGCTCATCATCATTAACATCTTCTCGGCCTTCTGTAAAGCGCTTGTACCACTTATAAATACTTTTTTGAGACAAAGTAGACTCGCCGAATGCCACAGTCAACATTTTAAGTGCGTTGGAGCACTTTATTCCATTTTTAACGCAAAATTTAATACATTTTTTTCAAAAGTAAAAAATCGAAGAAACACACAAAAACGTGATTGTGTCGGACATCTTGCCGCCATTTTAATGTTGTGTGTTTAGTTTATAAGAATAAGTGTAAATTGTGAGGGAATCGGGTGGTAGGGAAAATAAATGTTGCTTCACTCTCAGCAAACGCATCCAATTCCCAATTTATTTGTATATGTAACAACGGGTGGTCTGTGGCCGAGCTTGTTCGCCCAGACCACCCTGACTTAAAATGAAATAAAAATGACAGAGCGAGATGATATGGTGGGAGGGAGACTTTCACGGCGCTGCTCGACGCAGATTTTTGTATCGATGGCGCCGTGAGAGGATAACTGGGCGCCCGGCGTAGCGCCTGGTTGGCATTTGTATACAGGCCGAAAAAGGCAAATCGTCAGTCATCCAGCGACGCTTGAACCGACATCATCTCTGCTTCCCCGACCGCTCTACTTGAAACCGACCTGCCTTCTTCTTCTCTGACCCCCGCTGACTCTTGGACCACCCCCCGGACTACCAACACTCACGGAACCAGACCCTCGCTTGATCACGGACAAGGCCCAGGCGAGCCTTTGCACAAAAGTGTGTTTGTGCAAACCAATATCGGTATTTCGCAAGTTACAAAATCGTAGTCGTTCCTCCTTGCAAAAGGAACAACGGGTTGTGTCTCCCTCCCCTCCAGCCCACTTCGCAGATCGGGATCAGCCGGCCTCTACAGTCGTTTGTGTGTCAGAGTACGTCTGACACAGTGACTAACCTTTCCAGTTGTCAAAAACAAACCACTAATCTAAAATGGCTGCTAATGCTAACATATAATAAATATATGTGTACCAACATAACAAAAAAAAAATCGATAATCGAATGTCCACAGCCTGCGAAAATTCAAAATTCACCTTTTCTTTTGAACACACCTTGTATATATCATGTTTAGACAGTAATCTTCGTGAAGGAACCGGCGAATGAATACTTAGCTGATTGTTACTCTAGCCGAATTAGAAAAAGCCATAAAAAAAAGACACAGACATAAAGTCATCTGAAACACGGCACGTAATGAAACGCTTATGTGTAAAGTAACCGAATGCCAACCGCTAACACAACACACACATCCTCACTCCGTAAGTGCAAAGTCCGCTATTGTCGGTAGGTAAATATAGCCAAGAGTAAATTATTAAAACTAACGATTTGCAAGGTGGTAAAAATGAAAATGCAAAAACAGGGCGTACATATTTAGTACATCGTCGTCAACAGGAAAATACCTCACATGTGGTTTTATGTGTAAAGTAACCGAATGCCAACCGCTAACACAACACACACATCCTCACTCCGTAAGTGCAAAGTCCGCTATTGTCCGTAGGTAAATATAGCCAAGAGTAAATTATTAAAACTAACGATTTGCAAGGTGGTAAAATTAAAAATGCAAAAACAGGGCGTACATATTTAGTACATCGTCGTCAACAGGAAAATACCTCACATGTGGTTTACTCAAAATTAATTCAATATTTCTAAAATCACAATGTTATCTGTACATCAAGTTCTAAGGTTTTTATCTGTGAACATAGATTATTGCATCTAAAAGTAAGTACAAAGCATATTTTTTATAATTTAAAAAAAATCCATAAATCTGAAAAATCAATCTGGTTCAAGCTATAGACCGATTGCTCTCTCTTCTACTCTATGCAAAGTAGCTGAAAGGATGATTAAGAATAGATTAGACTGGTTTGTAGAAAAAAATCAAATCCTTTCCCCTTTGCAGTTTGGATTTAGAAAAGGTAAAAGTACCCTTGATAACCTTTCCTCTCTTGTGACAGATGTTAAATTATAGCACTTTCTAAAAACGAATATTGCATAGCAGTGTTTTTAGACATCTGCGGAGCATATGACAATGTTGTTATCCCCATTCTAAAAGAAAAATTAATTGGCGTCCCACCCAAATTGGTCCAATTCATTATTAATTTGCTCTCCCAGAGAACTATTTTTGTAGACGGGCCTGGATCCTCTCCCCACATTAGACACATATTCAAAGGACTCCCGCAAGGGTCTGTCCTAAGCCCGATCCTGTACAATATTTATACTTTCGATCTGGAAAAATCTATTCATTTCATGTGCGATATACTTCAATATGCCGATGACTTATCATTCTACAAAATATCCCCCAATCTTTTCATCGCAGCGCCAGCAATCAACAACCCTCTTAGAAAACTCTTGGCGTGGTTAAATAGTAATGGCCTTGAACTTTCTCCTTCCAAAAGCAAAGTTGTCATCTTCACTCGACGTCGAAAGTTCCCAGATATTCAGTTGAGATTTGTTTTTGGGGGATGTTTTTGGATTCCAAGCTTACTTGGAACACCCATATAAATCATGTTATCATAAAATGTGAAACCAATATCAATCCACTTAGATTTCTGTCCGGAGTGTGGTGGGGTTCCCACCCAGCCTCTTTAAAACTTCTTTACAATGCCCTCATCCGAAGTCATCTTGATTACGGATCTTGCCTGTTTGATTCAATATCTTCTTCAAATTCTCATAAATTAGATAAGATCCAGTCAAAGTCTCTTCGTCTTATTCTAGGAGCCATAAAATCTTCCCCAATCAACTAGAATGCAAGTAGAATGCTGCGAACCCCCCTTGCATATAAGAAGGCGATGCTTAGCAGAAAAATATATTTTCAAAACATGCTCGATAACATCCCATCCCTTGATTCCTAAACTTCAATCTTTAAAGTATGATGTTATTTCAAATCCATTTTGGAAAAAACATTCCCCCCCCCTTTTCTATGACTGCTATAACTCTTTCCTGGATATACCCACCAACATCTATCGTAACGAATCTCTTCCCTTATACTCGTGCTCCTATGAAAGCCTTACTTTCTATCCCAAGGTTTACCAGTTTATAGGAATAAGCAAAAAAAAAAAAAAAATATATATATATATAAACAATTCAGCTCAATCAAATAATGTAGAATTTAACAAAATTATTGAAAACAATTGGCCAAACTATATAAAATTATTCACAGACGGTTCCAAACTCAGTCAGGATTCCCATTGCGGGGCCAGTGTGTATGTTCCACACAGGAAGATGAGTCTCCCACAAAACTTCCCAAAGAATGCTCCATTTTCTCGGCTGAATGCATAGCTATCATAGAAGCACTGCATCTTGTCAAATCGCACAATATTAGAAATGCCCTCATTCTTTCAGATTCGCTTAGCTCATTACAAAAAATATGTCATATGTTCCCACTCAATTCTAATAGCGATTCCCTAATCTGCTTTATCAGAGACCTCCTGTATTCCATTTCACTATCAAATGCGTCAGTGGTCCTGGCTTGGATTCCAGGACACCTAGGTATTACTGGAAACGAAATAGCGGATTCCATTGCTAAGGAAGCCACTGTTCACGGTCCGTTAAATGGTATTCCTGTTCCAGTTAGAGATTATTTCCCTATTCTAAAAAGTAAATACAAACTCCAATGGTCTTCTGAATGGAAAATAACTTCTCTAACAAAAAGTCATCAGTACTCATTAATACAACCATTTATTCCTGTCAAGCCCCGGTTTCATAAATACACTTGCATGCCAAAAAAATATATTTCCTCCATAACTCGAATGAGACTAAGTCACACTTCTTGTCTTAGTCATCTCGCCAGATTCCATATAGTCAGCTCGCCTTACTGTGGTTGTGGGTCAGAGGACACTGTGGACCATAATTTCTTTGCGTGTCCTATCAATGACCAATTTCCAAATTTTATGCATGAATTGGTAAAACTTAAAATTGATCTCCCCACCAGTATTCCCTGCCTTCTAAGTCTCAACTCCCCCCAAATTAACAATTTATTAGCAAAATACATTTATAAAAATGGCATTAAAATTTAAGTCATTGGGGATTAAAAACACATAAATTTACACTGTTTAACTTATTTAACTTATCTGCTCCAATTTTATTTGCCCAAATATTATATCTTGTTTAAAAGTAACTAATTTTAAGAACAATCTGTTCAATTAAAATCTAACTGATTATACATGGCCGAGATCGCCCTTGATTGGTGAAAGCCAATAACATAATTTTTTAAAAAAAAAAATAAGCAGAAAATTAAGTTAGGATGTCAACATTAATAAAAAAAAATGGACTGGAGTTCCTTATTATCGAAGTGATTTGTGGAATTATTTCCAATCTGACGAAAATACAAAAATCGCAAAATATAATTTTTGTAAGCATGCAGTTTCATACAAATCAACAATTACAAAAAAAAGCTATTTAAAGAACAAGCACTCAATATAATTTTGTTCATTTGGGACTGCCACATCTAACGAAGTTGAACAACTCAGAACGGTTTCTAATATTGGACGTGCAGAAGCTCCTATAATACATGATGTCCCTGTTCCTGGGTGTTCAGCTGAGCCTAATAATCCTGCACCATCTACAACTATAGCTACAACTATTTCAGTTGCTGGTACAAAAAGAAAACAACAAAACACCACTTCATTTATTCCTCGAAAATTGGGTAGAGAAGACAAACAAAAGATTGACGGCTGTGTTTTAAATCTATTTTTTGTTGATCTGCACAACCATTTAGCTTATTATTATTGTTGAAAAAAATGAGATTCGCGAAATACTTAGACCTGCTTTTTGTACAATTTGAATGGTTTATGATAATAATAACATGTGAATGTACCAGATAACCAGATAGCACTGTATCTATAAAATATTAATAAAAGAAGTAAAGAATGAGGCTTCACCGAGTACGGAGCAATAGTAGAATCAAAATGTAAACAGTCCTACGGAAAACAGGTATTCGGGCAGTAGATAAATCGCTAGAAATAATCATCATCGTCTCGTCAACGTCGGTGTTATTTCCAACGGTTATTTTCAACAGTTGAAAATCATCAACGATAACGGCTTTGGCGTTGGATGGAATTATCGTCAACGCCCAGTACTAGTGGACACCATGACAGCTTTAAGCATTTAATTTGAATAAATTAAAATTGAGAGGAATTGGAATGGCAACAGAAAAACTATCTTTATAGTAGGTACTACAATAGTTCTGAACCGCAGTTTCTGTGCCTTTCCACCATACCAGAGAATAATCCAAAATTAGCATACTACGAAGCATTACCTGAAAGTGACAGATGTATCCATGCATCGGCAGGGGCTCCTGGGGTTCGCGGCCCCGGAAGGTATAGAGGCGCGCCCGCTCGGCCGCTGCCAGCAGTCGCGGGTTGTCCGCAGCCCATACGGCGCCCCACACATCTCGACGCAGCTCCACATTGGTAACGCTTTCGCCTCCTACAGGGGTCCCCACGCCCATCAGGAACAGGCAGCCCACACTGTCGATGACGCTGAATTCACTGTAATGTAATCATAAGTATGAAAGATCTTGCATGCATACAGCGCCCTTCAGGTAATTTTTCACAAATACGGCGCTACACAAATCATCCAATTATTATTATTATTATTATTATCATCACTACCATCTTCTTCTTCATATCCTATTTGTGTCGCTCTTGTCCTGGGCTACTCCAGGAGTGTCCGTTCATTGCAGGCCCATTATGACAATTTGTTGTGTCGGAAAGGTTATATTTCTCTTAATGGCACCATGTTATCAGATAGATAAGTACATATTAGCAATTCTACAATTTGCATTACCTAGTAAACTTTATCTATTGGCAGTCTTATCTGGACATCTACACTGACTAATTTTTCTAACACTAATTTTCATTAAGATTAAGGGTTAATAAATAGCCATAAATATAAGAGATCTTTGAAGTCCAATATTTTCCATGCCCTTTCAGACTTTACAGAATAATACATATGCAAGTAAGAGATTGCTAACAGTATGGAAGATTTACAGTCCCTCGTATCTAGGATTAACGAACTATGTATGAAGAATGTGCTAATGATGAATGTAAGTAAGTCTAAAGTCATAGTGTTTGAAAGAGAGAATACGAAAACAGTGTGCAATATAGTTGTGAATGACGAATACTTGGAGCAGGTCGATGAGTTTGTATATTTGGGAAGTATGTTTACGAGAGATGGAAAGACTGATAGGGATATTGAAAGAAGGGTGAATGCCGGAAACTCCATTAACGGACTGAACGCGGTTGGCGCTAACAAAAAGATGTCCAAAGAAACGAAGCTAGCAGTCCACAATGGAGTGCTGATACCCACCTTGATGTATGGCAGAGAGGCATGGAATTGGCAGAGGAAGGATGAAAGTAAACTGAATGCCGTAAAAATGTGATCCCTGAGGCGTACGTGTGGTAAAACCATATATGATTGTGTGAACAATATTGAGATTCATAAAGAATGCAAGGCTGATGTAAGCATAATGAGTAAGATTAAGAAAGGGCGCTTAGATGGTTAGGGCATGTAGAGCGAATGAACGAAGAAAGGAGTGTAAGAAGAATATATGATGCGAATGTGAATGGAAGAAGAAGCTGGGGATGCCCGAGGAAGACATGGCACGATCAAGTGAATCAAATACTTGAGTCGGGCCATGTCAGAAGTCGGAATAATAGAAGAGAATGAATGAGGCGTTGTATGAATGTGAATGAAGCAAGAAGTATATGCCAAGATCGAGTTGTTTGGCAGTCCGTCCTCTCTGCCTACCCCTGCGGAGAAACGGCGTGATGGTTAGTAAGTTAGTTAATTAGATAAGTAACGAATTACGCATTAGCTGTAAAATTAAAATGAATGTGGGCTAAATCTACTGGGAACATGGAATTTAGAGCCTTAATTTAAATGTGAAGTATTGTTTCATCACGTAATAGCAAGAAATATGGAATTGACCCCTCAATTGATGTATTGGACCTAATTTGGATCAAGAACTAACAAGAGAATAGAAAAAGGAAATCAGAACTAAAAAAAAAAACTTACGTTGAATTACAATTAATTGCCAATTTCAGCGGTCTGTTCTTCATGTTATAGGTCCTATCACTGCTCAGATCGGGCAGGGTATAGCTGAGGATATCACCGGATTCCCTGCCGATGAGCAGGAGACTGTCGGAGCAGGCAATGCAGCAGATTGGATCTTGGGAAGTCTGGAACTCACCGAGGCAGGGAGTTCCGTCGGAGTAAAAAATCTGTTCTTTGGATGCTGAAATCAATGATGAATATGTATGTTATTAGGTGAATTGACATTTTGGTTAAAATGCATTTCATTGACCTATCTTGCTTGGGCCTAGGCGACGAAAGGTCGTAGGTAAATTGAGGATGTCAGTTGTCTTCTAGAGATTTTCTATTCAGTGGAGTATATGGGTTGAGTTAGCATACTCTCATTTTGAAATATGTGCGTAGCAGGATTTTAAAATATCAAAGTGAAAAGGATGAAGCAAGCCTCGATGAGAAGAAGTCTCGGGTACCTGATATCAAATTAGGGCAAATACTCGATGACAACTACAGTGAACGTCCATCATTAAATGGGCTACTGTCAAAGGAATAAGGCCAAATATAATACATATATGTAAGAAACGGCAAAATATAAATAAATAAAAATTATGTTAAAATATATATTTTTTAATGGGCGTGTAAAGGATAAGACATTGTCCTTATCCTAAGAGTTAAAGACACTTTGCTTAACTGCAGTTCCGATTCCATGTCAACGATGATTATACGTTTTTAAAGGAGTTTGTGGTTTAATCATCACAGTATTTTTACAAATTATAGGTGCATCACACACACACATAACACGCGTAGTTTATAATTACTTACTTATTTTACACTTGTAATTTATTACAATATTTAGAAGTAAAATCACTTTAACAATTTACTAAAGTTGCTCTTTGTACTTACTGAATAAAATATATTTAATATGCTATTATACTCTTCGAGCTGCATCCATGAGTTTCGTCATCGGCTTATAAAGCTGAGTGATACATAACTCAATCTTATTAATATTACTCAATAATATTATCTTTTTTTAGAACTCAATTTAAAATGCTTTTTTTTCCTCATAGCACCACCAGTACCTATCAAACATGTTATAGGTACATATTCACATGAGATAGGTCAACACTGATATTTTATGACTACTTTTATTTCTACTTTCATTAATTTATTTTATATTAACGGTACATACTATTAAAAAAAAAATTTCAGTTCTTAAAGGTAAAATATTTCAGCAGCGAATTTGTTAATTATTATAATTTTTTCTAGCTATATAATATTACCATAGCTTTTTTCCCTTCTATTTTTGTATAAAGGCACTTCATATGAACTAAACTAGTCAATTTGACTGTCCTTAAACGGGATTTGTTCCCAGTTGGGCAGTCAAAGCTTTCTTATTGTTAAATAATGTGTGTTTCAAATAAATAAAAATTTTAAATTAAAAAATCAGACATTTCGGGCTTTAGGCGTAGGTAATTTACAAACATGACAATTTCGTTAAATCAAATAGCATTATTATGTGACAAATAGCTCACCAATAATATACAGAGTCAATACTTATGATAATACAGAGTTTTTCTTTTATTAAAACTACGCAAATATCGATACTGTCATCCGAGAGAACTGGAACGGCAGTTAAGCAAAAAGATAATGTCTTATCCTTAAAAAGAGCCTGAATAGAGCCCGTGTGGTTACAGGAGCATGCTAACTATGCTACCCATTTCCAAAACCATCAAAATAAAAATGGTCAAAACGGCACTTTAAAAATTAGATCATAATTGTGATTACATATTATTAAAATACAGGAAAGTTGTAAAACAGATCATTGCTTGGTATACCTGCTTTAGTTGGTGTGGCAAACCTCCACAGCATAAAGCAGTCTCTGGAAGCAGCAATCACCGAGTTCTTGCTGTTCATGCAAACATAACAGATCTCCATCGGGGTGATTTTAGCTGAAAAATTAAAAATACAATCAAAACATGGATAGAAATAGAAAATACATAATAATTTATTTAAATAAAGCCAGTATTTAGACAATAGTTCTTACCGTCACACTGAATCCCCTGCTGATTGCAGATAACCAGGGAGTGCGGGGTTGCCACCACGCAATATTCATCCACTCCGGATATGTCTACCACATTGGGGATATTATTCAGCCATGACTAAAATCATTAAAACAATCTATATAAAATAGCTTATCGTCATCAGTTTGTTGTCCCTTTAACCTCTAGAAAGTCAGCGTGTCTGAGTGGTCACGCAAAATTTGTATCCGTTGAACATGAGCGTGTCCGTGACTGTTAATGCAAAAAACATATTTTCTTTTTGTTGGATTTTCGGCCTTAAAAAAATAAATTAAATCATATTCGTTTGCCAACAAAATAATAAATCAGATAACAATTCTTGCTTTTCGTTTTTCGACACGACGCTCGTCTGGAATTAAAAAACAAAATAACTACCGTCAAGTATTGCATCATTCCTCGACGCGCAGTTCTTTTTCAATTTATTCTGTAAAATCTTCCAAAATGTAAGTAAATAAGTGTTATTTTTTTTTTATATGTTGTTTATACATTTATTTAGATTTAAGGAAATATAATAAAAACCCAAGAATATTTTCATATTTAATGTACATATAATTTTTTATATCGTTAGAGAGAATTTTTTTTTCTCCAAATACAAGTAGCTACTCTGGGGAAACTACTAATGATAGATACTGTTTTTTCTCCAAATACAAGTAGCTATTCTGGGGAAACTACTAATGATAGATACTGTTTTTTCTCCAAATACAAGTAGCTATTCTGGGGAAACTACTAATGATAGATATACACAATTTGTATAAACACATCCTCTGGTAAGACGGTACAATTTACATAAACATCATTTTGCAAAAAACAAGTAAGTTATTGCGAAAATAGACTCAGCCGGTGCATGACTGGCCACGCGCAGATTTACCCTCGGCACACGACAGAATAAATAGACCATAGAAGTTCGGCATTCCAAAGGTTAAATCATCAGCAGGGTCGGATCATTGCCATTAGTAATAAAAAATTAAAAATAGGACAATTTTCAAGAAGGAACTCCAGTGAATAGTATTGTCTTAAAAAAAATTCTTATAGATCAACAAAAACTGATTCTGAATACAATACAATAATAATGTTTTATTATCTACTCTTTTTTTATAACAAAATAACAAATAATGATATCCTCACTGGGATTTCCAGTGCCGAGGATTTCATTTACAAAACATTAAATTGATGTGCTTAAGTTTTATTATATCTGTCATTAACAAAATAACCATCAATGCCGTTTACCGCAGGGGTAGGCAGAGGATGAACCGCCAAACTCAGTCTTGGCACACACTCTTTGCTTCATTCACATTCATATATAGTCTCATACATATTCTTCTGTTATTCCGACTCTTGACATGGCCCAACTCAAGTATGTGATTCACCAGATCGTGCCATGTCTTCCTCGGACGTTCCCTGCTTCTTCTTCCATTCACATTGGCATCATATATTCTCCTTACTCTTCGTCGATTCGCTCTACATGCCCAAACCATCTAAGCGTCCCTTTCTTAATCTTGCTCATTATGCTTAAATCAGCTTTGCATTCTTTACGAATCTGAATATTTTTCATACAATCATACATGGTTTATACCACACATACGCCTCAGGGATCACATTTTTACAGCATTCAGTCTACTTTCATCCTTCCTCTCCCTGTCCCATGCCTCACTGCCATACATCAGGGTTGGTATCAGCACTCCATTGTGGACTGCTAGCTTCGCTTCTTTTGGCAATTTTTTGTTAGCGCCAACTGCGTTCAGTCCTACATTTATGGAGTTTCCTGCGTTTACCCTACTATCCCGATCAGTCTCATCTACCTGCTCCAAGTATTCATCATTCACAACTATATTGTGAACTGTTTTCATACTCTTTCTTTCAAACACCATGACTTTAGACATATTTACATACATTGTTAACTCATTCTTTATACATACATACTTCGTTCATCCTAGATACGACAGACTGTAGATCTTCCATTATTTATTCTTTATTATACGTAATATATAATTAATATTTGTGACAGAAAATAAAACTGATATATTTTATGGAGTTTCACTTATCTTTGAAATAGAAAATTAATTTATATGTTATCCATTAATTCTAATAAAGTCTCGGGACAGGTTATAACCCCCAGTTAATAATCATATTTGAGAACTGTATTACTGACATAATGTTCATCATACCTGATTAGTAACGGTGTCCCAAAACGTGACAGTGTGCGGGTTTGAGTTGTATGCGAGAGTGTTGCCAAAGTACGCCTTTTTGTAGTCCGGTTTTACATTGGCGAAATATATATAGGAGTCCACAGCGATGGCAACACGCAGCGATCGTCCCTCCCACACGCAAGCGCGTAGATTACCACCGGGCACGCGCAACGTACGCAGATGCTAGAAACAAAAACACAAAGCCATTCCATTAAGTGACTTAAATACCATCCAGCAGAGCTTGAACTGGATTCTTTCAGGGCATTTGAGCCAGTGCAGATTTTTGAGATGCTCTGAAATGTGAGAATATTTAGATACGCCGGTGATTAGTCTTGCTGCAGCGTTGAAAACTGATTGAAATTTGTTAATTTGGTATTTGGGGAGACTTGCATATATTCCGTTGCAGTAATCTAGACGTGACACAACATACGAATTGACAAGCAGTTTAGTCGCCTCTGTTGGCAGGTTTCTCCGTACTGCTTTGATTTGCCTCAATCGAAAGAACCCTGTGCTTACAGTTCTGTTTACTTGACTTTTGAGGGGAAAAGTATGCATCCAGATTGACACCGAGTAATTTGACACATGTCTTCGGAGTAATGTCACTTCCTAAAATATTTATTAGGGAGTTATCAATGATATGCTGACGTCTGCTTGTGGCGGTCCAGAGAAACTCAGTCTTTGACGGATTCAGCTTCAATCTATTTGAGGTCATCCAGCGAGTAATTGTTTGAAGACACTCAGCTATGTGAGTTTTTAGTCTATTTCTTCTGGTAAGCAGTAAAAATAAACTTGCTGGTCGTCAGCATAGCAGTGGGATTGAAGACCAAACGATTCGATTATTTTAGCTACATCGTTTGTGAAAAGGATGAAGAGCAGTGGGCCCAGAACGGACCCCTGGGGTACTCCAGATGAAAGGGTTGCATATTTTGATTGGTTTTGCCCTATCTTTACTGCTTGTAAACGATTGGTTAAATACGATGTCAGCCAATTCTTAACGCCACAGTTTAAACCAAAGGATTCTTCTAAACGTGTGATAAGAAAATCGTGGTCAATCGTATCAAAAGCGGCACTCATGTGTGAGACTGAAAGAAGTGCCAGCTTACCCGACTCGATGGCAAGAGTTATATCCGATAAAACGCGTAGTAGTTCAGTTTCCGTTGAGTGAAGCCTTCTGTATGCAGATTGGTACTTAGTTAATGATTTATTTGAATTTAAGTGACTTATTATCTGTAAAGCAGTAATTTTTTCCAAGATTTTAGATATGAATGGAAGATTTGAAACGGGTCGGTAGTTTGAAAGATCTCCAGCGTACAATTGCGGTTTTTTTAATAATGGAGTTACGACAGCTGATTTCAGTGATTTTGGGAAATCACCAAAGCTAAGTGACTTATTAAAAAGTTATTTTCATTAAGAAGGTTATACCTCTCCGAATGGTGTGAAGAATTGAACAGCGTTGGAGTCCTCAGCTGTTTTCCCAGCCATGGCGATGACCGAGCCATTGTGGTTCCAATGACAGCTAACAGCAGTCAGACCGCTGTCTATAATGACCACACCTGAAAACAATTTATGGTACAAAAATTCTTAATGTTACATGTTTAATTTATAATTTCAAACCGGCTGCTCATTCATTCCAGAAAACAAAAATTGGCATTTAAGTAAGACGGTAAACATTAAAAAATTTCTAATAATATAATAAGTGAACAAAGAATATAATTCGTTCGCCACTTCTAAACATGTTCAAGCTGAGATCAATTATAGAACATAATGCAAGTCAGTATAATTATGCAGGGAAAATTAGTTTGATCAATTTTATATTGTAACCCTTAAGTAGGAAAACTTTAAAGTGTTAATAACCAATAAAATAACTGCCAATTTACTCCGAAATTAATAAGAACATTGGTAATAAAATTGAAAGATTTTAAGAGCGTCATTATTACACGCAAAAACTTACATAGCAAATAGTATAAATAGATCATATTTCAGACATATCCATAAATTGGAGAAATGCACACGTAAATTGCTTAGCTAGGCTAGCCGGTTAGTGCTTACCTAAAGTCACTTATAGAATTAGTAAAAAAATTCACACATCGGTAAACAAATACGTCCACAGCCCGCAACACCGTAAAAATTTGTAAAAAAAAAATAAAAAATAAGGTTAATATCGATTAAAAACTTCTTACGGTCTATAAGGTTGTTTTATAAATATTCTCCGGTCTTGATAATTATAAATATTTCAAATAAATACCAACTCTTCTTGTGCCACCAATCTCCTAATAAATGTAACATTAATAGAAAAGGAGGATAAAATAGCAACTATAAAAATCATGTGCTTAAATTATCAAATAAAACTGTGTTCATCTGAAGCGACCTGCCAGTTGCAGGTAAGTATGTTTTTCTGTGTCTGTTTGTACATAATTAGATAAAGAATAGGAAGTAATATTTGTACAGCGCCCTTGAGGTGATTTTTCACAAAAACGGCATTATACAAATCATCCAATTATTATTTTAATAATTATTATTATTAGTAAGTGGTTTCTCCAGTTTGATAATGTCTTCGGAAGACGAAACAGCTGTCACACGTAATAAAAATTACCTAGCAGAATTTTTTTATAAATAAACCGTTTTTAAATAGAATAATGATACTTATAATTAAATTTTAAAAACTTTACATAAAAATGGAGTTCTGCAAATTAAACTTGAATACAATAAAGAAAATGTTAATATTGTTGAGCACTCTAAATAAGAATGATACGTACTGTCATCATTGTGTCTCTTCATCAGTTGAACGCGTCCATTCTGGTAGCAAATGGCCAGCGTTGGAGTTTCAGGAGAAACAAGACCAGAATACCAATCCATACCGACAACGCGCATCGGCAGAGGGGCGCATTGAACAGAAATGGACATCTGAAAACAAAATACAAACATGATTGAATCTTGAAAAATTACGTTATTTTATTTCGATTAACCATCGTCAATAAAAAATCACAATGTAAGTCAAAATTAGTCACATTTCAGGAAACAAAAAACAGATAAGGACTTGGTGATACTACTATCACGTAGTCAAGGGGTAAGGCTCTCGACTACGAAGTACGCGGGTTCAAATTAGCGATTATTTAAAATAATATTTGAAATTTGTGTTATTTCAAAATTTATTAATTAAAAATAATGTGTAGTATATTTGTGGCACGTTCCAGAGTGGAAGATACTGTCAGTATCGCCCTGGTGAAAAACCGCCATTCAGAATCGAAACGTTGCTCGAAATGGTTTTAGCCGTGTTTGGTGACCAGATCTGAATAGCCAGGTACTTCCCCACCTTCCTCCTTCCCTTTCTCAATACCTTCAACCTCACAACATACCCCAATTGGGGATGCCATAGTCAGACTGGCTCCAGACGGTTGGGAGCAGTTGGAACTCTTGTGTGGTATCACATAAATAAATAAATAAAATAAAACTTGATATAGTGATTTTTGCAACACCGGTATCTTTGAGTTTAAAAGTATTAGTGATTTTTATTTACTTTTGGTGATTTTTCGAATTATCTGTTTTTCGAGTTGAAAGTATAATGAGTGATTTTCCACATGCATACTTTAGTTAAAGTAGGAATTTTGTGTTAAAGCGCGTAAAGTCACTAAGTGATTTTAGTGTTATTGTTTTTAGGAAGGAGATGACTTTTTGTGAAATAAGCGAGAATGTATAATAAGTAAAGGTAATTAGTAAAACCCTGACAGTGAAACTCTAATAAAGATAGGATTTTCATGCAACAGTATTTAAAATGGCAAACAAACTTACAGCAAAGTTTCCCTGGTTATCATAGAGTTGTAGCTCTCCTGTAGACAGAGCAAAGAGGAGCAGGGAATTATCCGGAGACCACTGCACGGCGCTCAAACCAGGACCTTTAATATCCTTCCCCCAGACCCGAGAACCGTCCACTGAACCAACTATCACTGCACCTATAAAATTCAAACATTTAAAAAAATATTTTTTTTTTAAAAGCAACTCCACACAGGAGGCTCTGAGGGAAATAATTTCCCTCAAGGCCTATATCATCTTTGGAGATGATGTGTGGAGGGTCTTTTAGAGGATAGGAAGAAGTGAACTCAGGTCTTGAAGAGACCCATGTTCTTTTTTTTTACATGAATACTCCACAAGAGTCCCAACTGCTCCCAACCGCCTGGAGCCAGTGAGACCATGGCATTCCCAATTGGGGAACGTTGTGAGGCTGGAGGTATTGGGGAGGGGAAGGATAAGGGGAAGAGGAAGGTGGGGAAATACCTAGCTATTCAGATCTGGTCACCAAACACGGCTAAAAGCCATTTCAAGCAATGTTTCAATTCTGAATGGTGGTCTTTCACCAGGGCGATACTGGGAGAATCTTGTATACCAATAACTTTTCTCAACAAAGCATTAAAAACCTTCCATCAGATATTAAACCAGCATTTTACACAGACATATTTATAAGTAAATTCTTAATTAATGGTAAAGATAAAGAGGATATTTTAGGCCACTCGGGCATTTATTCACTTCAATGCAACGATTGCCCCGCATTTTATGCAGGCAAAACGTCGCGTAATGTTAATATCCGGGTAAAAGAACACTTAAGATGTCTCAATAATAATGTGTTCTCGGAATTTGCCAATCACCTCTCAGAAACAGACCACACATTCAATGAAACTACAGGCACTATTTTACTGCATAAAAATAGAATAGGCATTAGACTAAATAACTTAGAAGCATTAGAAATAAGGAAAGCCAAAAATACTAATACTAGACTCATTAATAATCAAATAAATTTAAATAAAACTCCGATTCTTAAAATATTCCTAATCAACAAAGTACAAGCCTTTCCTGGTCCGGTGCCTGCTCCCCCCCACCCTTGCTCCTTCACGGGCCCGTTTTTATCAATCTATAACACATGTGTACCTCAGTTCATAGTTTAGTAGCATACTGCCCCGAAGAAGCTACGGTAGTAGCGAAACCCGGTTGGCAAAAGTATGTAACAAATAAAAGTGATGTAAACAAAGTTATTGTTTTATTTTTAAATTATAACGCCACATCACAAAGTTACCACTTCAAAAAAAAAAAGTCCCAACTGGAAATATTTACCATTCGTTCTTGCTATTTGAAAGTTAAAATATTATTACCATCCTCATAAGCTATGCATATTTTATGTCCATCAGAACTCCAGGCCATTCCGCTAACGGTGGATTTATTTCTGTTATTTATCATTTCTTCATACCATGAACCCTGAAAAAACATAGTTGTACAATTAAAAAGTATAATGAATTGACAAAGTATTTAACTGGTGAGATAAATGGGATTTAAACGCTTTAAACTTCATGTATTTATCAAGATAATGTACCTACCTTATAAAGCATCCAGACAATGATAACTCCGTGCTGGTCACTTGTGGTCAGTTTCTGGTGGACTTCATTCCAAGTGGCCACTTGGAGCTGGCCAGAGTGACCTTCTAAACTGAGGTTCATGGAGAGATTTCCTCCACCACCTAAAAAATATTTTTACAGTAGATATTTATGAAATCTTATGTAAACATAAGAAAAAATTATTGTTTATTCTGGAATTCGAAAAAGTTACGTCTCTATGTTTTCCTATGATGTATCCTCTCAAAATCAAATAGAACAGAATTCATTCCAAATTCAAACATCTTGGCAAAAGTGAAAAGGGAAGATAGAAACCTATAAGTCTTTACTATCTACTAATGAGTAGTTTGGTTACTATTGGATTCTTATATAAATGTTAAATGTTATCTTACCAGATTCTAGTTTTAAGACTTTTAGCATCCCATCGTCTCCGCCCACTGCTATGTATCCCGATTGCTGATTCCATGCTAAGCAACTTACTCCAGCATGCTTTGGTATAGCAATCTAAATTTTCAAAACATATTAAATTTCTGATCAAATAAAAACATATAGGTGAATGTTCGTGTTTAGTCTAAAGCCTACATAAAATAACAAAAACATTTTTGAAATGAGCCATGAATTCTGTCAATACTTTAAAGTATTTAAAAAATATTTTAAAGTTTCCAAACTTTTAAACAATTTTTGTTATCGTTGAGTGGAATTTATAAATGCGTATCAGAAATTAAAAGTTCGCTGTTAGTAACAATTAAGGTCAAAGGTTTAATTAAATTACACACGGAGAAAGATCGCTATCTAATTATTTATTTTCTAATTTTTTGTATCCCAGAAAATATAACTGTACATAATTCTCGCGCGTTGTTGTCATAGTAACGGTTCATTGTACATAAATGAAAACATTGAAAAAAATCAAGAAAAGTCATCAATTTGTACAACTTCGACATTTAGTTGTAAGTTAAATTCGCAATACGAACCTTTTTACTCATATAAATAAACATTTTGAAGAATTTCAAATCTTCGTTGACAAACACAAACTTTCTGCGGCCATTTGTAAATAAATAATGTTGCAAGTTAATGAATTTAAGAAAACTGATAAAATCACACGATTCAGATTTCTGGGTAGGCGCGCTGAATATTTTTTTATATTGCAGAAATTGACTAGACAGGCCATAAAAAAATTGCACAAAGGCTAGCCGCGTACATTTTGTTCAAGCCGGAAACCATCATAAAGTTTAGAGTCATCTTAAAGTAAATACCTTTAAATACTATTTTATAAAGTCGGCATTATTTTACAAAAGGACAGCAATAAAATCTAAAAGGAAATAAGCGTGTAATAAATGAGCGGCCCACCAGACAATACGAGTCATAAAAAGATTCCTACAGATGGTCACAGGCAACAGGGCCTCTTTGACGTGAGGACAGTCGGTTTTAAGCGTCCGCCCAGGAAGGTACCTATTCTCGCCCCTCGGAGAGGCCGCCCAGATCCTCTGACGACGAGTGAGTTTTACACTTCCGCCCGAGAAGTAAGTCCGATCCCCGCCCTTCGGAGATCTACGGCAGAGACCGCCCAGGCTCTCTGCACCGCGAGTCAAGTTTACGCTTCCGTCCGAGAAGGAAGTCCAATCTCCGCCCTTCGGAGATCTCCCGTAGGAACCGCCCAGGCTCTGTACCGCGAGTGAGTTTTACGCTTCCATCCCAGAAGGAAGTCCGATCTCCGCCCTTCGGAGATCTACTGTAGAAGTCGCCCAGGCTCTGCACCGCGACTCGACCCACCCGCTTCCGCCCAGTATGATACTTATCTTCGTCCTTCGGAGATCAAACCTT